>QFDT01001069.1:0-23105 GCA_003315915.1 Macrolepiota dolichaula
TGAGGCTGGAAGGTTTGGTGTTGTAGTCTTGGGCTAGTGCTTGGTGATGAGGGGTTTGGTGAATTGCTTTGATTTCTTGTAGGAGGTCTTGAGGGTACTGGTGTGGAGAGGAGTGAGATCTGATCAGCTCTGGGAGATACTGATAGAGGTGGGGGGTGCTGCAGTTGTCTTGTTTCCCAAGCTTCGAGGTCTTTCCAGAGTTTGACTCTTTCTTTGTCTGGAAGATCGTAGAATCCAGCTTGTTGTTCTGGACTCCAAGTGTTGAAGTGTTTTTGCTGCCAGGGAGTAAGGATGACTCTCTCTGGGTTCCAGGTGAATGTGGTGGATTCCTGTCTCGAAGTTGATGAGCTAGATTGCTGATCTGACTCTGACTGAGAAGTTTGTCTAGCGAGCTTGGCTGTGGTGCTGGAGGAAGCTCTTTTAGGACTTGGCTCCTTGTTAGACTCAGTACGCTGAATTGCGGGTGGTAGTGAGATACCAAAATTGGCTGGAGTTCTGGAAGGGGTTTGGAGGGAGTGGTCAGTGAGAGGTGTCTCTCGTTGTTTGGATTTTCTGGATCAGTGGGAGGGAGGTTTGTTGGATATTGAGGAAGCTGAGGCTTCAACTCGGTGTGATTCTTCTTGAGAAGACGTGGTTGTGGTAGTGGGGAATGAATGATGTTAATGTATTAGTTTTTCCGAATTTTGATTGTTCCAGGTCCTGCTGGATAGGGCAAAGGAGTGTGGATGAGTGGAATGGGATAAACGAGAGTGGTAGTTCTGGTTTTGAACAAGTGTTGGTGTCTTTGGATTCGAGGAAAAGATGGGGTTCCTTTTCTAGTTTCCAGTCTGAAAGGGGACAGACTTCCAGTTTTCTAGTTTTGCTTCTGAAAGGGGACAGAAAGTTCCTTTTCTAGTTTTGCTTCTGAAAGTGGACAGAAGGACCTTTTCTAGTTTAGTGTCTGAAAGTGGACAGACCAGGATACTGGCAAACAGTTCAGCAACTCTATGGCAATGACCAGCGTTCTCCTCTTTTGGATATAGTGTCCAAGGGGCTAGAAGGTTACTGAGGACCTTTACTGACATTGACCTATAGAAGTTCTGCAGTTTCCTATAGTGGTACTACCCAGTTTAAACTGTTCAGCGACTCTATGGCAATGACAGCTGAGGTTCCTGCCCAGTGTTATGGTAGACTGGCCACCAGAGATATATCGTGTGTGTCTCCTATGCGTACAATGGACCGTGAAGTCGCCAAGGGAAGTTTTTGATTCTAATGTTATGGTTCAGCGGGCTCCTAGACCTAAGTTAGGAGGCGCCTAGCTAATTAAGGACCGAGATCCTTAACCAGCCTGCTAATAGGTGAATTGGCGAAGTGACAATACCAAAGTATAGCCAGCAACCAATAGCGTTGAAACGTCGCAGCTATGGGTCCGTTAACTTCAGAGGATTAGAAGTTAAGGTCAACTAATCTTGGATTAGACAGGTAACAGTTAAGTTACAACAGAAGAGAATCAAAAACTTGGAGTTTTTGATCCTGTAATCTATGCCTATTTATGCAAGTCCAAGGTCGTTGTGTACTACTGTATCTACGAGTCATAAGTGTCTGTCCAAGTCATCAATCAAGAGAGAGAAACTACTAGTACACTACAGAGTGTTCAATGAGTCAGTCTGTATCTAAGATCGTAGTCCATGATCTACTATAACGTTCTATTTACTCCAAGTCATCATTCTCTGAGATAGTAGAATGTTCAGACGAGGTGGGGAAGCCTGTGGAGGACTCCTGAGGTGTAGGCACTGCGGACGAGGACAAGGAATCCAAGGAGGACGAGGATGAGGACGAGAGATTGTATGGGACGATCTCCAAGGACATCTCCTGGTAATAGGAGGCAATAGCACGGAGTGGTACATCTTCTAAGGAGTCAGAAGAAGCATCAGACACATCGTTGAACAGCCAAGGCTGTGATGGGTAGTGATGCCCGTATTCTCCTGACTTGATGAGCACAGCAAGAATTCTAGGAAGTTCTTGTTCGTCATAGAACATGTAGGGATGTTGCCAGGTGGTACAATTATCCGTGACCGGATAGGGGCGCCATCCATTCTCAATGGCTGCCATCCAGCACATTGGATACGTGCTAAGGACTTCACCGTCTCCAATTATGTGGTGGTAGGGAGTCGCATGCATAGCTCGTTGTAGAACTGCATTAAGCTCATTGCAATCGTAGACAGGAGGGAGAGGCATGAGCCTGTAATTGGAGGTGTGCCCAGAGATAACTCTGAGAAGGTTCTGGCCCTCAGGAACTAGGACGTGAGTCCCTGGGTCCATAACAATCTGTGCCTCCCAACTATGCGAATTTCATTGAGGCAAATTGTCCTGCTGCCCCTCCCCTGAGGTGTGCAAGTACTGCTGTAGCCTTGTTGTCAGCCCCTTCTATCTTGTTAAACTTCAAAAATAACAGTGTAGCTCTCCACCAGTCTTTGAATTTGTTCCTGGTTCCATCAAAGAACCCTGGCTCTAGTATGAGCAATTTTCCGTGGCCTCCTGTAGGCTCTGCTGGTGCTATTCCTTGTTCAGACATCTCTTCTGTGTTACTGTCTGTGTGTTTACTTTCTGTGACTGGCAATTCAGTGGTGCCTTCATTGCTGTGTGATTCTTTGTCTGAAAGTTCTTCCCCTGGAGACTCTTCTTCTGTTTCTTCTTCCAACATAGTCTCCTCTTCTGAGATGGTTCCTTCTACTAGTGCTGGTGTTGGTTCTTGTGTCCTGTCTCTAGACACAGGTCCACTAAGGCTCATACACAATGGCCTTCTTCTGCAAGGTGAGTTGTAGATGCTTTACCAAATGTTATGACCTTCCTAAGTGTTTAACTTAGGTTGCAACAAGTGATGAAGACTTAAGGGCAATGAGAGAGATGAGAAGGGGAATAAACAAGTTGGTAAAGTGTGAGGAATACAGCAGAGTATCTAGGTGTATATATACTAATGGTGTGTTCCTACTGGAGTGTCTGTTATGGTTCAGCGGGCTCCTAGACCTAAGTTAGGAGGCGCCTAGCTAATTAAGGATTGAAATCCTTAACCAGCCTGCTAATGGGTGAATTGGCAAAGTTACAATACCAAAGTATAGTAAGCAACTGATAACATTGAAACATTGTGGTTATGAGTCCTTAACTTCAGAGAATTAGAAGTTAAAGTCGACCAATCTTGAATTAGACAGGTAACAGTTAAGTTACAACAGAAGAGAATCAAAAACTTGGAGTTTTTGATCCTGTAATCTATGCCTATTTATGCAAGTCCAAAGGCCGTTTGTGTACTAGTGTATCTACAAGTCATAAAGGTCTGTCCGAGTCACTGATTGAGAAAAAGAAGCTACTAGTACACTACAGAGTGTCCAATGAGTCAGTCTGTATCTAAATTGTAGTCCATAATCTACTATAACATTCTATCTACTCTGAGTTATTGTTACCTGAGATTGTAGAACGTTCGGATAAGGTAGGGAAGCCCATGGAGGACTCCTGAGGCATAGGCACTGCGGAGGAAGACAAGGAGGCCAAGGAGGGCAAGGATGAGGACGAGAGATTGTAGGGAACAATCTCTGAGGACATCTCCTGATAATAGGAGGCAATAGCACAGAGTGGAATATTTTCTGAGGAGTCAGAAGAAGCATTGGATAAGTTATCAAACAGCCAAGACTGTGATGGGTAGTGATGCCCGTATTCTCCTGACTTGATGAGCACAGCAAGAACTTGAGGAAGTTCCTGCTCGTTGTGGAACATGTAGGAATGTTGCCAGGTTGTGCAATTGTCTGTGACCGGATAGGGGTGCCATCCATTCTCAATGGCTGCCATCCAGCACATTGGGTACGTGCTAAGAACTTTACCATCTCTGATTATGTGGCAGTAAGGAGCTGCATGCATAGCTTGTTGTAGAACTGCATTCAGCTCATTGTAATTGTAGATGGGGGGAAGTGGCATGAGCCTATAGTTGGAGGTGTGCCCAGAAATAACTCTGAGGAAGTTCTGTCCTTCAGGAACTAGGACATGGGTTCCTGGGTCCATAACAGTGTCTGTAACAGTAGCTGACTAAGTGATGACATAGTAGCTGAGTAAACAATAGGGTGTTTGCAGATAGAGAAGTAGCAGGGATATGACAGGTCCATGACAAGTGGGGCAATTGTTGTGAATATGTCCTAGCAGCAATAGGGTCCTATAGAATAGGACTATGGGGAAGCACCCATAATGGTGCTATGCACAGTGGTGAGGTGATCTAACACTCACTGGAATGTATAAGTGAGTAGAGTTAGAGTGTAGAGTGTATAGCAATTGAGTGGTAGAAGACATGTATTAAACTGTAGAATACATGAGGAATACATAGGGTTTATATACCTATTCTAAAGAATATATTTATAGAAGTAAGTAAGGATCATAGAGTGATAAGGTTCTACATATAGCATAGGATTGTCCAGTGGATTGCTCTGGACAGGTGGGTCCATGGAGAATGGAGCGGATACATGAATACTCCACCATGGATCAAGTGTGGGTCTCAGATGATCTATCTCTAGATTCATCTGGTAGAACCTTATCTAGTGCAGATATAGACTACACAGATATAGCTCATAATGTGACAAGTGGAGATACCAACTCAACATCCTGGAGTGCTGAACAGAGACTGATATCTCCTGCTGTTGACAGACAGGAGAATGCTAAGTTCACTTGAGAGAATGCAACAATAGAGTTGTATTCAAGATAGCAAGAGATAGGACAAGAGTAGAAAGGAGGGAGGTAAACAAGAGATTGAAGCTGAAGCTTCAACTACAGGATAGTCCATTATTTATACATTTTGAGATACTTCTGACTTTACTATTTTGTCCATTGCTAATTAGGATGAGACACTGCTAACAGGACTGGAAGGAACATTGGAATGAGATAGCATTCCAGGAATGGAAGCCTGTTGTGAAATGGAAGACGATGGATCTACAGAATTTATACTATTGGAATTCTCTTGATCTGAAGGCAATGACAAGCTGGAGAAGTGGCTGATATGAAGATTGACAGGGGAGTCAGTCCAGCAGAGGTCATAGGGTTGGCCCATCAGGTACAGGTGGGTGAAGGATGTATCTCCAATGATCTGTCTCCATCTGTAGTTGTTGGATCTGGTGAGTGCAGGCTGAGCAATAGTGGTCTTGTAGAGTCTGTGCCGATAGATATGGATAAATGGTGAGTTATCCTATACTTGGCAAAGGTGGTGATTGAGGTACTGGGACTCGCTTCATAGTCCAGAATATTGAGTAACTCGAGGCGCCACTTGTATGGCCAGTGTAAGAGGTTTGTCATTAAGACCATAACACCCCCCCTTCTCCGAAACACAACATGCCAGTGGTTGTAAAACTATACCACTGTTGTAGAAATTATCACTAACAGAGAGGAAGGCACCACAACCCTCCTCGTGCAATATAAATGGATGTGTTTTCCTGCAAAGCAGTGGCATTAAGGCATGAATTGAATACTGAGACTGGTCAGGAATTATAGGCCGCTCCGGGGAAAAAGATCTGTCAGCTGGTAAATTTCTTCCATTTGATGCATGCAAATGAACTGTTGTTGTAGCTTTGAAGACGTGGTGTGGTGGGAAGACATAGGTAAGAAGACCTGCCACAGGACCCGGTAAGAATAACTTCGCAACAGTGGGGAACAATCAATGCATGGAAGATCTACTGGATTTCAATGAGGACCACATGAATTGATACATTAACCACCAGTAGAGAAACCATCAGCTCATATTTCCACAAATGTAGCTGTTATGACCTTCCTAAGTGATCAACTCAGGTTGCAACAAGTGATGAAGACTTGAGGGCGATGAGAGAGTAGAGAGGGGAATTAACGAGTTGGTAAAGCATAAGGAATACAGCAGAGTATCTAGGTGTATATATACTACTGGGGTATTCCTACTGGAGAGTCTATAATGGCGTCCAAGTAAGTATGACATAGTGGCTGAGTAAACAATGGAGCGGTCGCAGGTAGAGAAGTAGCAGAAGGTTAACAGGTCCATGACAAGCGGGGCGCTGATAGGAATGGATGGATATTATAGTACACAATAGCCCCAAGGGAATATAACATTACCCCCTTTTTATGCTCTGTGACCACACAGCTAACCAACAATGAATCGTGCGAGGTCTTTCTTGGTCGGTCCAGCATAGAACTTGTCGTCAACGGTACTGTGTGCGATGAATAATTTGGCATGATCTGGTCCCCCTGCAAACATGGCGATCTTGATACCTTTCATGGTGCCCCAAGTGTTGGGCTTGTCAATGAGTAGAGTGGCGAGGATGTGGTTGATGTATTGTTTGTCAAGTTCTCTGTTGTCAAGGAACATAATAAATATACTGAGGAACTCCCATTCCCTAACTTCCTTTGGGCCTACTCATTCCGGTGCTGTCAGGAAGGAGAGCATGTTCTTGACTTCCAGGGCAATAGCTGGGATGCGTCTGATTTCTTCTTTGCCTTCTTTTGCCTCTTTCTCTTCTCTATCAGTTTTGCCTGTCCTCCTGGCCTTTCTGGTTTCCAGCGGGTACGGGTCTGTGCCCATTAGGAGTTGCGCTAGCTTGACGGCTCCTTCTTCTTTGTTGTTTCCATTGTAGTGTACAAGAACAAGTACCTCAGATAGTATGGAGCATAGGGATAGTAGTTTCCCTCTGATGTTGGCATCGATGAAGTCCTCTAGGTCGACCTGTATGTCTTCTACATGGTCAATGGCTTGGTTGTGTCTCCTCTGTCCTTGGGTAGCTGCTTGAATTCATGGTGAGATTGCGGTGTTACGGCCGAAACGATTTCGATCGTAAGTCCATTACAGGAACTAGGAATATCACTAGTTAGGCCGTTAGTAACATCAAGGAACCCTCGCTAGGAGTGATATAGTACCTAGCTACGAACCTCACTAGAGGGACCGGTCATTAGTACCCTTTACCGGAAAAGCATACGGTATTGAGGAAGCATACTATTAGCTTTGGACGAACATACCCTTAGCTACAGGTCTATCTAGCAAGCGGAGCCTCGCTAGCTTGTTCAAAGGGCCTCGCTACGACTATCTATAGCACCCCGGATCAGTAGATCAACGGATCACTAAGGCGAATGGGCCCTGAGGTCTAGCGACGCAACCCTATGCACCCAAAACGGTTAGCAACGTCAGTCTATTTAGAATAACACAACCCCTCAAAGACCAGTTCGCGATATAGTACTCTAGCTACGGCTCAAGCCTAGCAATTAGTCAGCGCACAGCCGCGTTAGTTAGCCCCCCCCAGAATTGAACCAAGACACGTGTTGGAAGGACCGGCTAGCAAGGAGATACCTTGCAAGCAATCAGGCTCACAAGGCACTGCAAACCATCCCAAGTACCAATAGCCAGGCGCCAGCTAGTTATCAGTCGCTCGATAGAGGTCGACCACACGTTGGAATAAAGATAATAATTAGGTACACAGGATGGCCTGACGTCATGTGCTACCAACCCTAGCTACCGACGGAAGTAGCTAGGCACCATAGCTCGCGAGAGCACTGTCCATATGGACACACATCAGAGATAACTAGATAGGCTTCCAATTGGTCTAGCGAGCCCTCAACCCAGGTTATAGGGTAGCTAGCGGAGGTCCGATGAACCGATAATCCGATATTTTACTGTTTTGTCATATGTAATCTAGTTAGTCTCGCGATGTATAAATACCCCTCGCTAGCGAGCGTGTTGGGCAAGCAATCTTGCCAGCTTGTCTAGTGATAGATCATATATAAGTGATTTATTAAGTGACTTGTCTAGTGTGAATTAAGATTTAGCTTCGGTCAATAGAGACCTCAGATTAAGGAAGTGAGATTAGATTAGCGAGGATTCCTATAGATTGGATATAGCAAGTTGATCGACGAACGATCACTAGCGTTCTCATCGCATCTTGTATCAAGAGGGTACAAGTCGGTATGTTCACTAGATCGAGAGGGTATAACCACAGTGCAGCTAGCTACTGGCCTGTTAACTATCCTCGTGAATCCTTTATCTTGGTATCTATAGTGACGTAGCCGTCATTTAGGATCCGAAGTTATATTTCAATTAAACAACCTTGTCCGTCGTCATCTAGCGACCACCCCGTTAGTGAGCCCCCACTCGCTAGCTACCGAAACTACTAGTGAGACATCTCGCTAGCTAATACCACCCCTATCTACCTATTTGATTATCTCCCCTTCGAAACTCGTTCGCAAGCACTAGCAGTTAGTAGTGGTGAACTTAGTGACCCATTGCGGCTTATAGTGATTTTGTATTGATTTCACTTCTACTACCTAACTAGCACATTAGCGGTTAAGACCAGTTGTGCGTCTTTCATTGCCAATTTGGCTGCCGTTACTGCCTTCTGTATGTTGGAGATGTTGTTAACACATCCTAGCATTTTGTTGATGGACACTCCTTTCCTGTGTTCAGTAATCATCTGGGTGATGGACAACGTAACTTTGTCCATGGTGACGTCTCGCATGATGGAGTTGTGAGCTTGGGGTTCCTCTGTGTTGAGGAGCGAAGCGACGGATTGGCGGTTTTCAGTAGAGGACATGGTTCAAAGAGTGTGGTTGATGATTGGTTTTGGCAATTTCTGCCCCCTCTTTATAGGTCTTCCTTGCTCCGCAAGGGACTTCTTGTAGGCCTCCAATGTTTTCTGTGCATTTCCTAACGAGGATGCGGGTATCCATGAGTCATGTTTGTCTCCATATCCCTTCCAGTGCACTAAGTATTGCATTCCTCTACCCCTTTTGCATTCTCCTCGGATTTCTTCTACTTCGTATTCTTCTTCTTCTCCAATTAGTACTGGTGGCGGGGGTGTTGGTGTTTCTTGGCCTGTGTAGTTTGGTGTTCAGTGTGGCGTTAGTAGCAATTCGTTGAACACATTGTGTATGACCCAGTCTTGTGGCAGTTTTAGACGGTATGCTGATATTCCTATCTGTTCGGTGATTTGGAATGGGCCGTATCTTCAGTTGTTGAGCTTCTCCATGGGTCTGTTGGTTTTGATGTTTGTCCCTTCAAGCCATACCCATTGTCCTATTGATAGCTTGCATTTCCTTTCTCGTCTCTCATTGTGGTTACGTTTTGTTTCTTCTCCTTTTGTTGTTAGATGCTCCAATACTTCCTTCCTGATCACATCCAGGTTTCGGATGAATTTGTCTACCACAGGTGTTTCCAAGTCTGCGGTCAGGTTACCCTTCCAGGGGTGTCTTCCATAATTGATGTAGAATGGAGAGTGTCCTGTGGCACTGTGCTGTTTGTCGTTGTACTGGAATTCTGCTGCTGCTAACCAGTCGGCCCAGTTGTTCTGTCAGTAGTTCACATAGTGTTGTAGGAATGCTTCTACTTCCTGGTTGATGTGTTCTGTTTGTCCGTCTGTCTGGGGATGGTATGCTGTTGATAGTCTTCTGTCAATCCCTAGAGCTTTGCATAAGTTCTCCATAAACTTTGCTGCGAACTGAGGTCCTCTATTGCTGATGATTATGTTTGGAACGCCGTGTAGTTTCCAGATGTGGTCCCTGTATAGTTCTGCCAGTCCCTTTGAGCTTAGGGCGGTTGTGGTTGCAATAAATTGGATCATCTTGGAGAACCTATCGACTACTACCAAAATTGCGTCTGCTCCTTTGGATGTGGGTAGTGGTCCAATCATATTGACTGTGATCTCGGTTCATGGTCCTTCTGCTGGGGGTATGGGGTGTAACGGGGTTGTTTTCTTGTGGCGTAATACCTTGTTCCTTTGGCAGCTGTCACATCCTTCCACGAATTTCTGTACGTCTCTTTTCATTGTGGTCCAATAGTACAATCTCTTGAGAAGGTCCAGCATCCTCTTTTGTCCTGGGTGTCCAATGTCAGGTGGGTTGTGGTGCTCTGCAAGGATCTTTTCTCAAAGTTTTGTGTCTGTGGGTATGCATATGCGATCATCTTGGTATGTTATTCCATCTGTTGTAATTGTGCATCGTGGTTCTTCCTTTAACCATTTGTATACCTGTCTGTTGAGTCGCCTGTTTCTTATTTCCATACTCCATTCTTCTTTTGGGGTAACCTGGTAGCACTCGGTTTGGAATATTCATATGGGCGGTGACAGGTGTTCGCTTCTGGTTCTTCTGGTGAATAGGGATTCTTTTAGTATGGTGACCTTTGGATTGGGTTCTTTGTCTCCTTGTATTCTCCTGGATAGGATGTCTGCCTTGGTGTTAGTCTTCCCCGGGATATGTCTGAGTGTGAAGTTGTAGTCTTGTAATCTGAGGTACCATTGGGCTTGTCATCCATTGAGTTTCTGGGATTCTTTGTAGTACTTTAGGTTCTCGTGGTCTGTCCAGATTTTGAATGGTTCCTTGGCTTCTAATAGATACTGCCTCCATCTTTTGAGGCCTTCCATAATTGCAAGCAGTTCCTTGTTGTAGATTTCGTAGTTCTTTTCCACCGGATTCATGGTTCTTGACATGAATGCTATTGGGTGCCACTTGTCATGCTGGAGTTAGGAGAGTACTCCTCCTACTGCGTATCCCAATGCATCTACTTCCATCCTGAATTGTCCCTCGTCCTGTGGTAAAGCCAATACTGGTTCTTCCATTATCCTTTTCTTGAGTTCCTCAAATGCCTGTTGTTGCTCTTTCTCCCACATCCATCCTGCATTGCCCTTGACCTTGTGTAGTGGTGCTGCAATTGCACTGAATCCTTTGATGAATCTTTGGTAAAAGTTTGCAAAACCTAGGAATGATTCTACTCCTTTGATATTTGTTGGGGTTGGCCAGTTTCGTACTGCTTCTATTTTCTCCCCCTCCATCTTTACTTTGCCATCTCCCACGATGGTGCCCAAGATCAATATTTCTGTTGCGTCAAACATACACTTTGTCCTTTTGAAGTATAGGTTGTGTTTCTTGGCTATTTCCAGGAATCTGCATGTCCATTCCGCTAGTTCCTCCTTTGTCTTTCCCAGTATTACAAAGTCATCCATGTAGTTAATTAGGACGCCTTCCTGTAGTAACTGCCTGAACACGCAGTTTATCATCCACTGAAACATTCCTGGGGAGTTGCACATTCCAAAAAACATAACTGTTGGTTCAAATAGTCCTTTGTTTGTGACAATTGCTGCTTTCCATTCATGTCCCTCTTTTATCCTGACGTTGTTGTATCCCCAAATGATGTCTAGTTTGTTGAAGTACTTTGCGTCTTTTAGCTTGTCAATGACTTCTTCTATCAGGGGTAGCGGTGTCTTGTCCTTGATTGTGTGTTGGTTCAGCTTCCTGTAGTCCTGGCACAGCCTCTTGCTGCCATCCTTCTTGGGTATGAAAAAGCACAGTGTGGCATATGGAGATTTGGATGGTCTGATGCATCCAGAAGCAAGGTTCTCCTTTACAAATTCTCAGAGCTCTTCCTTTTCCTTGACCGTCATGGGATACACCTTAGCATTCATGTCCTTGGGTGCTGTTTCCGTCAGATTGATTTCGTGATCCCATTTGCTTGGTGTCAGTAATTTGTCAAAATTCTTCTTGTTGAACAGGTGCATGAATTGTTGTAGGTAGTGTGGTAGGTCTTCAGCTTTTGTGGGGTCTGCGGTTTTTTCAATGTCATCTTTGACTTCTTCTGTTTTTGTCGTTTAATTGTAGGTCTTCCAGTTTCTGTGTTGTACCCTGCAACCTTCAGGGCATCTCATAAAATTGATTCGTCCTGCCTTCCAATCTATTTCCAGGTTGTGCGCCATGATCCAATCGTGTCCTAAAAATAGTTTCGCTGATTGGATATCCAATATCTGTGCCTCCATGTGTTCCATGTGGTTTTCAATCGCCATCTCAAATATTGCCTTTTCCGTGACCAGTTTCTGAGTCGTCCTGTCTGCATTGTACACCATCCTCGGGTTTTCCAATGATATTGTTGGTAGTTGCAGTTCTTTCACTGTTTGTCTGCCAATGCATGTGTTGGTGCATCCTGTGTCAATGATTGCTTCAACCCTCTTTGTTCCTGTCTTGGTTGTGATTGTCGGTTTAATCAAAAGTTCTCATGCTCCTTTTCTTCTTTGTGGAATGACATATGATTTAGAAGAGAAGTTAGATACATGGGGTCTCGATTTCGCACTCAATTGGACCCTTCAACAAAACCCTGCTCAGTTCTTTCTTCTTTGTTGTTCTCTGTTCTCCTGTTCTGGGACTTCTTCGGTGCTCTGCAGTTCCTGGCGATGTGCCCTTCTTTTCCACAGTTGAAGCATCCTCCTCTTTTCTTCTTCGGCTTCCTGCATTCCTTTGTGATGTGTCCGTTGATGCTGCAGTTGTAGCATTTGGGTCCTCTGGATTCCTGTTGTCCTATCTCCATGGGTTGACCCATTCCTCCGTATGTGATGCCTGATGTGGTGTGTCTGTCTCTAGACTCTGTTGACTTGTATCCTTTCCCAACCAATAATATTGCCTTGACCTATTCGTCGTAGGTGTGGGGCATTCCTTCTGCTGGATATCCTAATATGGTCTTGATTATGTCCAGGCATACATTCCTTTTGAGAAGGAAAAGTGCATGTGCATTGTCTGTGTGGGCTTTGATCTTGAGTACCCTGAACTCTACAAGGTAGTCAGCAGTGTTCTTATTCCTTTACTTAAATATTTCAATCTTCCATTCTACTTCTAATTATTCCATATAATTTCCAAATGTGGATACCATCTCTTTCACAAATTTGTCCCAATTGACTGTGTCATCCTTGCCTCCCAACTGTGCTAGTTTCATTGAGGCAAATTGTCCTGCTGTCCCTCCCCTGAGGCATGCAAGTACTGCTGTGGCCTTGTCGTCAGCCCCTTCAATTCTGTTGAATTTCAAAAATAGCAAGGTGGCTCTCCACCAATCTTCAAATTTATTCCTGGTTCCATCAAAGAACCCTGGCTCCAGTATGAGCAATTTTCTGTGGCCTGCTGTGGGCGCTGCTGGTGCTATTTCCTGATTGGACATTTCTTTGCTGTCTGTGTCGTCGCTTTCTGTATCACTGTTGGTATTGTCGCTTTCTGTGTCTGGCGGTTTGTTGGCATTATCAGTGCCTTGTGATTCTTCATCTGAGAATTCTTCTTCTGTGGTTTCTTTTTCCGACGTAGTCTCCTCCTCTGAGGTGGTTTCTTCTAGTAACGCTGGTGTCGGTTCTCTGGTCCTGTCTCTGGAAGCAGGTCCACTAAGGCTCATACACAATGGCCTTCTTCTGCAAGGTGAGTTGTAGACGCTTTACCAAATGTTACAACCTTCCTAAGTGATCAACTCAGATTGCAACAAGTGATGAAGACTTGAGGGCGATGAGAGAGTAGAGAGGGGAATTAACGAGTTGGTAAAGCATAAGGAATACAGCAGAGTATCTAGGTGTATATATACTACTGGGGTATTCCTACTGGAGAGTCTATAATGGCGTCCAAGTAAGTATGACATAGTGGCTGAGTAAACAATGGAGCGGTCGCAGGTAGAGAAGTAGCAGAAGGTTAACAGGTCCATGACAAGCGGGGCGCTGATAGGAATGGATGGATATTATAGTACACAATAGCCCCAAGGGAATATAACAGTAGCTTTTCCAAAAACACTGTCCCCATGATCTCAAATCTGCGTCAAAGCATGGGTGATTGAGTGATTTTGTTATAGCTTTGGTAGGTCTTATGTGCAATGCAGGCTTATCAATATCATTGCAGCTGCTGCCCACAATGGTGCAACTCCTTTCTATTGGGCATTCTTCAGCTGTCCCTACCCCCACTTGATACTTGCTTTCGCCCTTCAGGATGTTGCTCTTGTCACAGATACAGTTCCACTACCTTCGTCCAAGGGTGCCGATTTGGACATTACACTCTACCTACGTCACAGCTTCGAGAACATGCTTCGACGTCATAACATTCCTGCGAAATATCAGTGGCTTTCTGACAGTAACATACAAAAACAAGTGAAGGCAACAAATGGGTTGTTTATATATGCAGTGACAGCGCTCCGAGATATGGACTGGGCTAGGTCCCTTGGAGAAGGTCTGCATGCAGCCTGTGTCGCCACACCAAACTCTGTCAGCAATTCGCCCTTCACAAAACTTGATGACCTTTACTTGATCATCATGCAGCGTATCACCTCTAAATCACTGCCTATCATCCTCCACTTATGTAGGTTACTATGTAATACCTCTTTGTATACAGGTGGGTGCCCAAGTGATGTGATGCTTAGGGGCAGCACTTTATCAATGTGTCCAAAATTGAGTTTTGGGAAGCTTGTGACCACCTGACCACTGTGTTCCATGTCAATGACTATAGCGACTCCCTTGGTTACAACCAGTTGGCGATGATAATTGTTCCAATACACAAACACCCAGCCACCATCAAGGAGCTGATGGGTCATCCATTGGCTAGTTGGTTTCAATTGGACATGTCAGGGCTTCAGAATATGCAAAATAAGACGCAGGGTACAAGGACGGTGCTCACACGAAGGGTGTCAGATTCCGATTCTTCTGCATTTGACACTGAGGGAGGTAGAGAAATGGTGGTTGCGTCAGGAAGGCTCAAGTGTGCGGTACCCAGATCTACTCTTGAGGTTCTTGCTAAGAAGGGGACGCTGTAAGCCCAGGATGGAAGAAGCAACGTTGGTGCACAGCGAGAGGCCAAGGGCATGTTAATAACAGATTGTGCGCATCCGTAGAGACTTAAGCTGTCAACAAAGAATAGGTGATGGAGGTCATCAGGACTGTTTGGCGTGACACGTCGATACTAGTCTTGCCAAAGAAGCGAGCAACTACTTTCAAAATAATCAATTGAATGGGAGGGTATGGTCAACTGGCTAAGCTAGACCGGTGAAAGCGCCAGCAGGTAGAGTATGTGGATCGGTCATACAAGCGAATTATGGTAGCGGGGTGAGCCGGGCTTGGGATGAATGAGTTGGAGTCAAGGTAATATTGTAACCGTCATTGCATACCTCAGTTCATGCTCCCCAAACCACTGCCATTCCATACAGCGCCACACTCAGCCATAGAACAATGTAGCACCATCCAGGATCCTCCCCACTTTGATACCGTCATTCCCCAGCTCAGTGCTTGATGCAAGGGCAGTTTCATGTTGATAGAGGTATTGGTGCGATGCATGCGGGTGAAGGGAGAAAAGTGAAGCCGGAAACATTGCTGTCTGCAATATCAGGTAGGATCAACAATTTCCGTGATGAGTTTAGAAGAACTTATCTGGTTCTTGCTTTCGCACATTCCATTGGCTCTATCCATCTGTTGGAAAGAACACTTCGTTTGAGAGGAACGCCAATGGTGATCAAGCCTTCCTTTTCCAGTAACCGTCATCATCTACCTCGAGAACGGTTTACACATCGCGTATATTGTGAATTCTATTGTGCTATGAAGGCGGAGAGTACTCGCAAGAGTGTCGGTCATAGTCTGAGGCGGATTAGTAGTTCGCTAGGGATCTCTAGTCGACGAAAGGGATCTCAAGAATCGCTTCAAGAAGGGTCTGACGAACAATTCGATTCAGGCTCTCAACAGATTTTCAATCCACCATACAGCCTACCTAACACTGGGTCTGCTGTTCACTTACCAAGGGCCGCATCGGAGGGCCCTTTCAAACCTGCGTCCCCTACTCCATCCATAGAGTCAAAGAGAGGAAGAGACCCTTCCTCACCCACTCAGTCAATCACGCGTAAAGCGTCGCGTATCGACCTGCAAGACGAAGAAAACGACGACTCCCCTGACGGCTCCATACGCTCTGGGGATTCCAATCACACTGAGCGAAGCATTGCAAAACCTCTCGTTGATTCTAATATAATGAGTCAACAATCAACAACCCCCCATCTCCTTACACCTGCCCAGCAGTACGCTGCACACCACCAGGCTCAACCCATCCCCACCCCCGTCGCATCCTGGGCCGACCAGGTTGCAGCAGCCATCCCCATCCCGAGTCCGACTACGGGTATGCCGCGCGTTGAGCAGGAGGCTAACACGTGTTGTGACGACCCTAGTCTTGACCCTAACCCTAGACTAAGGCCTACCCCACCCCAGGTTGAGAAATTGCTAGCCGACAGTATGCAATGGTTCGCCAATAAGGATAACGTCCGGGTCGGCGACGTTGACTCTATTTCTTTTGTCATTGGTATCCTCACTCAGTGGTTCCAATACACAGTCGATGAACGCCTAGATTTAAACAAGTCAGCTTTAGGCGATAGGCTCTTGGACCTCTTCAAAGTTGTATGTGAGGAGAAAATAGGCGACCTTCCTGTGCGGGGTATAAGGTCAATCGGAGCTTTCAATCTCAGAGCCAGAGTTCTTAAACTCTGGTCTGATAAATACAACCTGAATGCGGCAGTTCAGAAACGATGGGGTGAGAATAGCTCTATCAACTTCAACTCACCTACTCCTAGCAAGGGCAATCAAATCCCGATCTCATTCCATCCTGCGAGCGACGATACGCCCAACCCGTTCTCGCAACCTACCCCCTCAACGGATTCGCCGTTTAGTCCAACTCCATACCGAACTCTGTCGTATGACTCGGAGGAAGAGGCAAAAAAATTTGAAGCTGCTGTTAACGCTGCACACAAAGGACAATGTGCAGGGGACTCACCTGGGTTCCCCATCATTGTACCTTCATTGTCGCCGGCTCAAACGCCGACACCACGCCCCAAGGAAAAGGGAAAGGGCAGGAACCCTAACCCTACTCCTCAACATCCTTTAACCCCTCCAGTCAGAGACCCTATGGTGATGGAGGTGGTTGATGAAGCAGCTGAAGCCCAACTGGAGAGAGATACGGCTTTGGCTATGAGGAAGAGCCGAGATGACGCAAGTGGAGTCCCAGAGCGTGCAGGAGAGACTTCAGTCGAGGGAAAGGTGACGGGCGGCAGGGTGATGGGCGGCAGGACGACGGGCGGTAGTGGTGAAGGAGTGGAGGGAGCTGAGGGAGGATGGAAAGTAGTGGCAACACGTGGCAAGAGAGCGCCATGTCATCAAGCGCCGGAGAACCGAAAAGGTAACTCCGATCAAAACGGGCAAAAAAACCCGAAACAACCACAACCCAGCGAAAAGAAAGTTTCTTTTGATCGCTCGGCTGCCCTGTCCCCTCCTTCTAGCGGGCCTGGAAGAACGTATGCCCAAGCGACTAAGGTGGAGCCAACCCCCAATGTCCCCCGTCACGTAATGGAGAAGTATGCAGATCTCAGAGTTATGTTCCCGGACAAAACTCGAGATGAATTGTATGCCATGTTGAGAGCTGGCAGATACGACCTCGGACTGGACGTCCCCGAACCTCCTACCCCCCCCAAACCCGCACCAACGCTGAAGGGTAAGACCATACCTGGTCCTCCTTTCACCAACCAGCAACAGAGACAAAACAGAAGCTCGTCTCGCTCACCATCTGTTCCTGCGGTCACTCAAGGCCCATCCCGCAAGAACATCCTTATCCCATTCACTTCACTCTTATGCAACGAAATGGTTCCCTTTAACCCAAAGATAGTGGATTCAATAAACAGGGGACTTACTCACCATCGATCCCAACTATGGGTCGATTCTATGAAGAAGACGTTGAAGACGTTGTGGTTGAATACCAACAGTGTTGCAACGGAGGAGGATCTGCACATCGTTAGAGTTTGGATGAGGAAGGAGCTGCCGGAAATTACAGATGAGGTCTATGAGGACTTAGTGCCCCAATTACCTCAGTCCAAGTCGTTTATCAGGTTGGAGAACCTGCCTTACTTGGGGGAAAACGGTACGCCTAATACCTCCGCCGACATTGCAAATGTTCTATACAGATTGCCCATCGCCCCGTACCTCGACAGACTCGCCGGAACACCACGGTTCGCTCAAATTTCACCTCACTCTTCCCTTGCTGCGCTGTACATGGACTTTTTGGACTCCCAAGGGGGTGCCAGGGCGCGACTCCTCATCAATCGTATGATTAACTTCCAAGGTCGTACATGTACATTCCATGCAGCGAACCAACACACTGCTGTACCCTTCTGTCAAAAGTGTTCGTCCTGGGGACACACGACCTTCGCGTGCCGTCGCCGTAACCCTCGATGCGCTATCTGTGGTGGACCTCATGAAAAGAAGTTCCATCGACAACTCGCTTGGTGCTGCAGAGCCAAGACTGTAGGCCCGGAAGAAACGTGGCGTCCCGCTACCCCCGCTGGACAACCATGCCCACATATCAATCAATTCCGATGTTTAAATTGCAACTCAGACCAACACCACACCAATAGCGAGAAGTGCTCTTTCTTCCGCAATCGATACAACCATAACTGGCATAAGCACAAAGCTGATGACATCCGAGCCGAACGTGAACTTTAACACGGAGCACGTATATGTGTAGAGACGCCCGAAACAAATCAAAGTCTGATCGCCGATCCCCGAAAGGGAGTAGCGAGGACTCTAAACCGATTAAGGACTGGATTCTTTCTTCTCTTCATTTTCACTTTCAGAATGTTGCCAAGTCTTGGTCTCTGACAGAGACGTTATTGAATTCCCCGGATCTTGCTCATATTCATATTCTTTGTCTACAGAAACCCCCTTTTAAATTTATACGCAACGTGCCATCCACAGATCTTCCTGACGGGAAGGAGATGCACGGTTTTCCTATTCATAAAGACTGGATTCCCATTCATTCTGGTATTCCGAACCCACGTACGCTCACTTATGTGAGAACAGCCCTTTCTTCTCTTTCTCCAAAAATTCATCTGGACATCATCTCTTCTTCTGATTTCCAACTTATTTCTTTTTCATCTCCGAACCGCATTTACTTTCTCAATTGCTATTTTGACGCTAATGGCGCCTCTCAGACCTTGTTTAACACCCATTTGGAGTGCTTAACAAAACTCAATATTATTGCCGCTGGGGGCGATTTCAATCTTCGGTTGCCTGAATGGGACCCGAACCAATTTTTCCACAATTCTCGTGCTGACGATCTAATTGATGCCATGTCCTCTCTTGCATTAACTAGGTCCCCTCCTATAAACCCCGGTCCCACCCATTTCCCATTCAATCATTCCAAAAAGCCCACTATTATCGACCTCGTCTTCACGCAATTTCATAACAACACGATAACGAACCACACAATTGCAAATGACTTTCGCATTTCCTCCAACCACACCCCACTGTGGATCAAGGTCAAGATAAAACTGGTAATGCCAGTCATCAAGAGGATGGGCATAACCAAAGACTCTAAAGAGGAACGTAAGTTTTTGGAACATATTCAAACGTTCTTAGAAAGAGCCCCACCGACATTTGATTCCAAAACGAACATGGAGGAATATGCGGCAGATTTGAAGACACAAGTCATGGACGCATGGAGGAATAATGCGAAGGAGATGAGGATCACTTCGCGCTCGAAACCGTGGTGGTCAGAGGAGTGTAAGGAAACCCTGGATAGGTATAAGGAGAGGAGGTGTAAGGTGAGGTGGATGAGCTTTAGGAGGGCGTGAAGAAAGGCGAAGAGGGAGTTTTTTGATGAAAAAATCCAGGAAATTTTGATCGATAAGCAGCGACCTTGGGACCTTATGAACTAGGCCAAAGATCGCAATCTACCCCCCGTCCAATCCATCTTGTACAAAAACCGACCATGCGATGACCTTGACCAGTTGTGGGCAGGACTTGACGGAACATACAACTCAGCAGCTAATCGACTGGTCGACCTTGATACAGCGCTTCATTTACCAGCCCAACCAACACGTGCATGGGATCCGATATCAACACATGAACTTGAAGACGCACTTAACCCGTGCTCTAATACATCATCACCTGGCCCAGACCATTTATCCTGGCGTCACTTGAAAACCATCTTCACTTCAATCCCAGCGCTTAACAACATGCGCGCCTTTGCCAACGGATGCGTCGTCAATTCTATCTGGCCGTCGTATTTCAAAGATTCCGTCTCGGTCATCATTCCCAAGCCGGGCAAGCCTCATTACACCACACCCAAGATGTTTAGGCCAATCGTCCTCCTCAATACGCTCGGCAAGCTCATCAAGAAAGTTATATCGACACGCATGCAATTCGATGCATCGCGCCTCGACCTTGTACACACACTCCAGTTCAGTGGAATCATCCAGCGATCTACTGAAGATGCGGGGGTTTATCTCACACATAAAGTCCGCAAAGGTTGGAAGCAGGGTCTTAAGACGAGTATCCTTGCTTTTGACGTTGCTCAATTTTTCCCTTCTGTTAACCACTCTCCTCTTACTCGGATATTGGACAGACACGGATTCCCTGATTGTCTAGTTTCCTTTTTCTCTGATTATCTTTCAAATCGTTTCACTTCATATTCATGGAACTCTGTTTCTTCACCAAAATTCCCAGCCTCCGTTGGTGTTGGCCAAGGCTCCGCTTTATCTCCCATTCTCACTTCTCTTTTTCTCTCTCCTTTCATGTATCATTTTGCTATGGACCCCCGTTGTAAAATACTTTCTTTTGTGGATGATGGACTCATCATTGTACAGTCAAACAATTTTGCCACTAACGCTTCTTTACTTTCACAGGTTTACTCATCTTGTTCCTCCTTCATCACTTCCATGGGCCTTGTTCTTGAACACGACAAGAGTGAGGTCTTCCACTTCTCCAATCGACCTTGGGCCAAACCCAACCCAGACGTGACGCTCAAACATGCGGACGGCACGACTTTGACGCTCACCCCCAAGCGATTCATCCGATACCTCGGTTTTTACTTTGACCGAGCGCTCACCTTCAAGGAACACGTGCGTTATTACGCAACCAAATCGCTGTCAACCGTCAAGTGCTTACGTATGCTTGGCAATTTGGTACGAGGTTTACTCCCAATACAAAAACGACTCCTTTACAGATCATGTGTTGTCCCTGTGATGACATATGGTCTAAAATTATGGTATTATAATGGCGCCCGTAATAAGGCGCTCATTGACCAACTCAATAAAACTCAGTGCTCAGCCTCCATATGGATCACTGGCGCTTTCCGCACAACCCCCCGAGGCACTGCCGAATCTATAGCAGGCCTTATCCCTCTTCGATTCCACCTCGAAAAATTAACCAAATGGTGTAACATTCGCTTCCGCACCCTTCCACACAACCACCCTCTTCGTATTCTTACACACGACGAAGAACTCAACATCCCTAAACTCAACTCTCCAGCCATTGATCTTATGCGCGGAAGTGTAGAAGTCACTGACAGTTTCAAACGCTTGGATCCTATAGCTAGACCAGGTAACAGATTAGTCAATCATTTCTTTAATTCATCTTCTTCCTCCCAAATTTCTTTCAAACCATGTCCACGCACATCTGATGAAGATCCACAAGCTGTACGCTGACACCTCTCTGAGGCTAGCGAGGCTTGTACCAGTGCGCTCTCTTCTTCTTCTTCTCTTCTTCTCTCAATGGACGGCTCCTGTCCAATTTACCCTAATAGTGGTATGTACAGTAATGGCTTCAACCCTTATTCTCTTTCTGCTACGTCAGCTTTTCTCTTATTTGATTCCTCTCTCTCTTCCCCACTCAAATCCTCTGTTGTTCCGTGCGGCAATGTACTCTCCTTGGACGCTGAATCGTACGCTCTCAGACTTGGTCTCATTTCTGCCCTCTCTTTCTCTTCTAATGTTGCGTGCTTTTCTCAACGTAGCATTACCCATATCTCTATTTTTACTGACTCTATTTCCTGCGCTAAACGTCTGTTTGATTACAGCGCTCATAGTGCACATCAAGACACCCTCGTCATCACTGAACCCCTCCATCAGTGGCTCTCCCTATCTCCCTCTCACCGCATCACCTTCTGGGATATCCCGTCGTCATGTAAATGGTTGATCCAACACTCCGCTCACAAATTGGCGAAGTCTCTCCGAGTCCCATGTTTACCTAGCGTGGCTCGACGCTCGCTCGGATTCATTTGCAAAGCGTGGACCGACCGATATATCTGGTTATGGCAGCACCGTCATACTAGCAACGACACCAAATACCGAGGCAACAACTTCCTCGACATGCTGGATGCGAGCGACAACCCTGTCCTCCCGACATACACGCATGGTGGCTCATGGCTCACACGAGACATGACGCCATCACTAGCTGCGCGACTCACACGTTGTCTTACAAACCACGCACCGATTGGAACCTACCAACAGCGCTTCTTCCCTGACGCCCCGGTCTTGTGTCCATGCGGTCACCTGCTGGAAACGCGTGACCATATTATCCAAGAATGTCTGCGGTACAAGCGGCTATTCTCAAATGGGCGCTACGACAGCTTAGCGTGGCTCATTAAATTCCTGGACGACAATCCACTCGCATTCACATTTCCACCAGATGGAGATGATCCTCAATGGAGAGAAGTTATCCACAACCGAGCCCTGAGGAGGAGGGAACGGCAGCAAAATTTTGTCGAAGATGTGCATTAGAAGGCGTTGGACATCGACACACGGTTAGTATTTCTTTCTAATCCTCTTTATTCGTTGGTGGACGTTATAAGGGAATAGCAAACCCTTTTTCTGCCCCTTCCCCATTCCTGGATCCGTTTCTTTTTCACTGCTGTTTCTGTTTGTTAGTTTTCGCTTTGTTATTGCGACTACTACCACTTTTACCCTTCAAATTCTGTACATACCCAAAAGTTAGTACCCGTTGCTTCGCCTCGTCTCACTTCGCTCGACTCGGCTCGCTCCTCGTAGTTTGTCATCTATCTTGGACTTGAATTTTTTCTTTTTCTTGTTGACAAAGCAGCATAAGCGCTAGTCATGCTCTCGTCACATGTCACATCACGTGACAGCATAAGCGCCGTCACGGGCGCTCGGACCGGATCATTGACTCTGATCATACGTTGATCATTGAAGCATTGATCACACGAGGCTGTGTGGAATGATACCAGCACGCTTCCATTATGCTATCTATTTTTACCTCAATAGAATAGCTGACAGTTCTCCGATTGCATTCATCTGCATCCGTCGATGTGCTTGTCAGCGTAGTATGCATAGTGTAGTTACCCTGCACCCTCTATGGTATATAAGAACTCTTAGATAGCCCAATTATGATAACTTTCTCTGCTTTCTTACTCGCTCTCAAAAGCTCAAACAACCTTAAAGTTTCAAGCTCACCACCGTTTCATCTAGCAAGGCAAGTGATTTACCTATTGTACACTACCATGCGTGCTCGTCATACGCTTTGCTTTCAACATTTCTCTCTAGTTTCGGCACTTGG
>QFDT01001071.1:0-35259 GCA_003315915.1 Macrolepiota dolichaula
CTGGTTGCCAGCCTAGGGTTGGCCCCTGCGATCAGCTAGTTTCATAACCTGATCGGCCAACCCATAACTGGGTACCCCAATCAGCCATTTCTACCATTGACCCGGCTCACTGGTAATATCGGATGTGCCGGCTGACTGGCACACGTGACACAAAATAGTGACCGCCAATACCAGTCATCCATCCCCTATCGGCCATCCTTGTTGCAACATATTCACAAAAATGTAAAAGTATATATCATACAATATGTGCATATCCATACTCCTTCTCATACATCACCGGTTGCCGGTGTATTTTTTACCTTGTACCGGCACTGTCGGCCGTCCCTTTCCGCTCGATTGCCAGCGGGCCCGCTGGCCCCGTGTCAGTCGATACATTGTATGCGCCCGCTGGACCGTGCCAGTCGATACATTGTAGTTTGACTATGTGACTCAAGATAGTAGAACGTTCAGACAAGGTGGGGAAGCCCGTGGAGGACTCCTGAAGTGTAGGTGCTGCGGATGAGGACAAGGAGGCTGAGGAGGACGAGGATGAGGATGAGATATTGTAGGGAACAATCTCCAAGGACATCTCCTGGTAATAGGAGGCAATAGCACAGAGTGGTACATCTTCTGAGGAGTCAGAAGAAGCATTGGACAAGTTGTTGAACAGCCAAGGCTGCAACAGGAAGTGATGCCCATATTCTCCTGACTCTAAAAGCGCAACAAGATGTTGTGAAATATGTCCTAGCAGCAACAGGGTCCTAATGAATAGGACTATGGGGAAGCATCATAATGGTGCTATGCACAGTGGTGAGGTGATCTAACACTCACTGGATGTATAGGAGATAGAGTTTAGAGAGTAGAGAGTATAGCAATTGAGTGGTAGAAGATGTGTATTGAACTGTAGAATAGTGATGAATACATAGGGTTTATATACATATTGTAAGTAACTATTCATAGAAGTAAATAAGGATCATATAGTGGAGGAGGTTCTACATATAGCATAGGATTGTCCAGTGGATTGCTCTGGACAGGTGGGTCCATGGAGAATGGAGCAGATACATGAGTACTCCACCATGGATCAAGTGTGGGTCTCAGATGATCTATCTCTAGATTCATCTGGTAGAACCTTATCTAGTGCAGATATAGACTACACAGATATAGCTCTTATGTGACGAGTGGAGATATCAACTCAACACAAGAACTTGAGGAAGTTCTTGCTCATTATAGAACATGTATGGATGTTGCCAGGTTGTACAATTATCCATGACCGGATAGGGGCACCATCTGTTCTCAATGGCTGCCATCCAGCACATTGGGTACATGCTAAGGACTTCACCATCTCTGATTATGTGGTGGTAAGGAGCTGCATGCATAGCTTGTTGTAGAACTGCATTAAGCTTGTTGCAATCATAGATAAGGGGGAGAGGTGTGAGCCTATAGTTGGAGGTATGCCCAGAGATGACTCTGAGAAGGTTCTGTCCTTCAGGAACTAGGACGTGAGTTCCTGGGTCCATAACAGTAGCTCCCTACCAACACATTATTGGAGACATTGAAGTTTTTAGCACATATTCTATGTGCTGGATGGCAGCTATAGAGAATGGATGGTGCCCCTATCCGGTTATTGATAATTGTACAACATGGAGACACCCATACATGTTCTACAATGAGCAAGAACTCCCCCATGTTCTTGCTGTGCTTATCAAGTCAGGAGAATACAGTCACCACTACCCATTACAGCCCTGGCTCTTCAATGACCTGTTCTATGCTTCTTCTGACTCCTCAGAAGATGTTCCACTCTGTGCCCTTGCCTTCTATTATCAGGAAATATCTTCAAAAATTACTCCCCATGATTTCTCATCCTCCTCCTTATCCTCCTTACCTTTCTTGGCCTCCTTTGCATTGCCTACAACTCAGGAGTCCTCCCAGAGCTTCCCCACATTCTCAGAACATTCTACTATCTCTAGTAACAATGACTCAAAGTAGATAGAACTCCACAGTAGAATATGGACCACATCTTAGATACAGACTGACTCATTGGATGTTCTGTAGTGTACTACTAGTTTCTCTTCTTTGATTGATGACTCAAATAGACTATAATAACTTGTATATACAGTAGTACACAAGGATCTCTGGACTAGTATAAATAGGCATAGATTGTCATGACCCAATCTGACCGATGCTGCCCCAACCCAATGCTGCCCTGACACCCATACCTGCCAACTTCTTGTTCTTGTTCTCTGACACTTGACCAACTTTGGTTCCTTTGTGGTACCAGTTGCCTTGGGGTAACTGGCTGCTAACGCATGGTCACTTGGCGACCAATGCATTGTGGGGCGAATCTCCAACCATTGGCCAACCTGTTCCATTTCTGTTGTGTCTCACTCTGTCCGTAGTTTCTCCATCCTATTTCATATTCTTTCATTCTCCTATTTTCCATTGGATACTTGTCCTCCTATTGCATACATGTTCCTGACCCCTAGACCTTGCTCCTTGTTGTGTGCCCTAGTATCTACCTTGTCTGTTTCTCCCATTTATCCTTCTTATCTTTTGTTTCTCCATTTCTCTGATTCCTTTGAGTATATAAACCCTCTGTCCCCTATCTTGTACCTCAGTCTAAATATCAACTTAGTCTCCCCTTGTAACTCTGTCCTATCTTAAGTTGCTCCGGCACACTCCTTTTTTGCCTGTCCAAAATCTGGACCACAACAGCAGGGATGGTGCAGCACATAAGCTGAAGCCAAGGTCTGACTCCGCCGACGTTTGACCAACCTGATTAGCTGATGGTCTGACTTAGTCTGTTCCCATACTTAACATAGATAGTAGATCAAAAATGGCAAGTTTTTGATTCTCTTCTGTTGTTACTACAGTAACCAGTCTAATCCAATATTGGTCAATTCTTAACTCTATCCCTCTGAGTTAAGAGACTAATAACTGCAACACTTCAAAGTTATCTTCTGCTTATTGATACAATGGTATTGTAACTTTGCCAATCCACCTATTAGTAGGCTGGTTAAGGATCCCAGTCCTTAATTAGCTAGGTACCTCCTAACTTAGGTCTAGGAGCCTACTAAACCATAACACACTGAGAGACTGACTCAGGTACATAGAGTCTAGGAGGCAAAGACTTGAGCAGGGGTTGATAGTACTCTGGTGGAAGAATTAGCACACATCAGTAGGAATTAGTGCTCACTGGAAACACCACATCCCATAATAGGACAATTTTGAAGATTATAACATTGGGTAGTCATGGTATGTTTTGAAGCAAATAGAATGTCTGCAAATTGTAAAGTAGTCTGGTTAATCAGACCAGATTTCCTCTAGCAATGGGTAAATGTAGTCAAGTTAAGTTTTGTTTAATAGAATTGATAGAGTTGAGCTGTTGGAAATATGTGGCAAGATAATTTGTATCACATCACACAAGATAGAGAGATAGACTTAGAGTACTAGTGAATTGACAGGAATTAGCTATCAATTTTAGGTGAAAGTCTAAAACTAAGGTACAATCTATCTAGGTGTTAGGTTTATATTTTTTTTTTCTTAGAGTAGATAAGAAATAGAAACAAACCTTGTTAAACATAAACAGACACACATGTTACATTTTCCACTACAACCTTTCCATTCTATAATCCTTACTTACTTCTATGAATACACTCTTTAGAATAGGTATATAAACCCTGTTGACAAAGCAGCATTAGCACTAGGTCATGCTCTTGTCACATGTCACATTACATGACAGATAAGCGCCATCATGGGTGCTCAGACTGGATCATTGCTCTTGCCATACATTGACAATAGAAGCATTGATCATATAAGGCTGTGCAGAATGATACCTGCACACTTCCATTATGCTATCTATTTTTAGAGTAATAGAATAGCTGACAGTTCTCTGATTGCATTCACCTGCATCTGTCAATGTGCTTGTCAGCATAGTATGCTAGTATGTAGATACCCTGGACCCTCTATGGTATATAAGGACTACTTAGATAGCCAATTATAATAACTTTCTCCGCTCTCTTAACTCACTCTCACAAGCAACACTTAGTTTCAAGCTTTCACCAGCAACTCCAATAGCAAGGCAAGTGGTTTATCTATCATATACAGTGGCGTTCAAATGTATCACACGTTCACATGATCACATGATCTCAGCCCCCTGTACGAACAAAATCATATGCATTTTGTGCAAAAATTACATGAGTAGATAGCTATGCGAGTATATAAAACATATAATGTAACAATTTCTTGTGAAATTACCAAGTGGAAATGAGATGCCAGATGCAAACAGAAATGTGATGTGCATTTCTTTTGAGCACAGCATATATAATGATAAGATAAGTAGCTCATGAATGAAAAATGAATGAACTCACCAGAAATTGAGTCAATACCAAGTGTTTCCACCCTTGGCATTAATGACAGCTTGCACCCAACATGGCATGCTCTCAAAAAGGTGGTCCAATGAGTCCTGGGAGATATTTTTCCACTCCTCCTGCAAAATCTCCCACAGCTCCTCCCAATTTTGAGGCAGGACCTCACGAGCACATACAAGATGATCCAATTGATCCCATACATATTCAATGATGTTGAGATCAGGACTGGATGGTGGCCAGTCCAATTTACGGACATGTTTTTTGGTGAAAAATGTGGTGGCAACCTTGCTACAGCGCTTGGGATCATTGTCCTGCTGAAAAATTGGGGCACTAGGACCAGAAACCCTCATCCTATAGTCCTTTAGAGTTCCAAGATAGGACTCCTGTAAGATTTCAACATAATTGGGCCCACACATGATGCCCTCAACCATATGAATCCTTCCTACCCCTGATGCTGTGATGCATCCCCACACCATCACATTTCCTGCACCATGTTTGATGTTTTTCTTTGTAAATTGAGGATCCAAGGCCTGCCCAGGCTTCATCCAGGCATATTGATGGCCATCAGATTTAAACAGAAGGAATTTTGACTCATCTGAGAAAATGACCTTCTTCCAATCATCAATAGTCCACACCTTGTGCCGAAGTGCCCATGTAAGTCTCTTCTTCTGATTGGCTGGAGATATATAGGGCCTGGATCTCCAAACACGACAAATCAGTCCATGCTCCTTTAGGGCACGTGCAACAGTCTGACGAGACACATCTGGAAAGGCTGTTTGTGCCAATTCAGTTGCATTGGAGACCTCACCTCGAGCAAGCATACATGCTTCTACTCAAATATTGTGGTCATTTAGCTTTTGAGGGCATCCTGTCTTGGGTCTGACAAAGTAAGGATCCAAAGATCCATTGAATCTCTCGAGTACACAAGCCACAGTAGTACAATGAATGCTGGTTCTAGCAGCAATATTTTTGTGAGTGAATCCAAGGGAGCAGAGCTCAACAATTCGAGACACCTTTGAGGGTGAGGTGTAGACCATAATGTAGAGAAGTGAAATAGACCAAGAGATGAGATATCCCCTTCTCCCTGCCTGATTTATAAACCTCACAGCACGAAGCAGACCACATGCTCAAAAGAAATGCACGTCTCATGCTGCATTCATACATAATTTATATATTTTCAGCTCAATGTAAACTCATATATCACACATAATATGATTATGCACATCCATGGGGACCCAACACAACTGCTTTTTTTACCTCAAACATCAATCTACTGATATGACAAAGATGAGATCACGGGATCACGTGAACGTGCAATACATTTGGATGCCACTGTACTACCATGTGTGCTCATTGTATGCTTTGCTTTCAACAGTTAAAGTAATGGAAGTGATTAGGCCATTGTGCATCACTAGGTCATCAATGCCTGAAGCTACTTGTTGCCCGTGAAGGATGACATTCATTGTAGATGGGGAAATAGAGTTGGAGGTTGGGGGATTGGATGTATGTTGGCATTGTCTTGATCAAAAATCATCAAAAATGTGGGAAAGCTAGAGATGCCCGACCCAGCCCCGTCTCGCACACTAAGTATATGTATCCAAGGACTCTTCAACCATATCCTTTGGGCCCCACAGCTTCTTGATCGAAGTCCTAATACCGTCTCCATTGTGCCGATAATCTAATATATACCTTTCCTTTCTATGAGACTGCTCGTTCCCTCTTCGCTTGGTGCTCTCAAAATGAGTGAAATAGCATGAAGTCCCCTTTCCTTCTAATTTTCAAGACAATACCCCAAGATCTGCGGGCGGCATTCAATAGAAGCACCATTTCGCAATATCATCCGCAAGCCGACACTTCCCCAGTAATGTCACCTGAGGCAGCCCCCCTTACTGAACTTCACATCTATGCTTCTTCGGCGAGCTAAATGTTGTTTCTCTGGGAAATCGTCGACGGATATAGTTCAAAAGGTTCAAGGTTCAACCTCTTCCTCGTCCTATAAAGCCCGGACGTGGGGTGTGTGAGAGGACACCCGCTCGCTTCTTGTGTAGGACCATGAAGATCGTTCTTCCGGCTCTCCTATCTTTCCTTGCATGCAGAGTTCATGGTCAGGCAGTAGTGCCCCAGACCACACTTCATCATAGGAGTTACTTTTATGTCGGGGGCCAGTATGTTGCGCAAGGGAACTCGACCATTATGGACGGTGCTATGTACGTTGAGCGGTTGACGCCTCAGCGTGTTACTCAGCCATTTCCATTGCTCATCCTCCATGGATTCGGTAAGGAGTTGCGGTCTTACATGTGCCAGTAGTTTCTGATGACGCTTAGGAATGACTGGTACCAATTTTCTCAACACCCCGGACGGATGCCAAGGCTGGGGTGACTTCTTCCTCAGCAGGGGCTACGAGGTGAGCCGGAAGTCTTGTAGCCTCCTCTCGGGTTTGTTCAAACTCAAATATTCCAGATCTACCTTATAGACCTGTTTAAAGCAAAGCGTACGACGAGCACGCATGGTAGTGTACGATAGGGAAAACTACTTGCCTTGCTATTTGAGATGGTGGTGAGCTTGAAACTTAGAGTGGTTTGAGCTTTGTGAGAGCAAGTAAAATGAGCAGAGAAAGTTATCATAATTGGGCTATCTAAGAGTCCTTATATACCATAGAGGGTGCAGGGTAACTACACTACGCATACTACGCTGACAAGCACATCGATGGATGCAGATGAATGCAATCGGAGAACTGTCAGCTATTCTATTGAACTAATAATAGATAGCATAATGGAAGCGTGCTGGTATCATTCCGCACAGCCTCGTGTGATCAATGCTTCGATGGTCAATGTATGGCCAGAGCAATGATCTGGTCCGAGCGCCTGTGATGGCGCTTATGCTGTCACGTGATGTGACATGTGACGAGAGCATGACTAGTGCTAATGCTGCTTTGTCAACAAGACCAGCCCGCCCGTGCAAGATCTGCCTTCCAAGCAGGTGTCGATGGACCCCAATGCATATTCTCCACCTTTTCTATTGAATCACTCTTCACCGCAATTCAGAGGTTCAATCTTTGGCCCCAGGCCTCGTTGCACACTCAGTGGCCAGGAAATGGAAGCATGGGAGACCCGGTCTTTGATGCTTTTTATGCATCGACCGTACCAAGTCTCAATTCTGGGGAAGAAACCTCAGTCAAGATGAAAAACGCTGGACCTGCTTTGTTAGATAAGATTGGTGTGAGTAATAACTTAGGAGGGCACATACACTCAATTACTAAACATGGTTTTCAAGCCCGTTGTACTCATGGTGCATTCACAAGCCGGATTTTTGGGCTGGGTATTAGGTGATTCAAGACCCGACCTTGTTAAATCTATTATCGCTCTTGAGCCCAGCGGTCCACCATTCGTCAACGTCATCCTCACTCCCGTCGGACCCGCTCGTCCCTTTGGTGTAACGGAAATACCAATCGCGTATGATCCACCAATATCATCCCCAGACGACCTTAAACGGGAAATTGTTGACATTGGGAATTCATCTCTGTTCACCTGTTTCCAGCAGGCAGCACCCACACGAAAGCTCGTCAATTTGGTGGACATACCGACCCTTGTCGTGACGTCGGAGACTGGCTTTAATGCAATCTATGATGACTGCACGGTCAATTATCTACAACAGGCAGGTGTTGGGGTGGAACATATTAGGTTAGAAGACGTTGGATTTCGCGGGAACGGACATATGATGTTCATGGAGAAGAATAGTATTGAAATTGCGGAGTTGATAGAACAGTAGATTGCAAAGACTCATGCCAAGTAGGAGAACATTTCACCACATCTGTATTTACATATTGACTGGCTGATATGTAAAACATATTTGAAATATATGGAATATGAATAAAATAAACATACTGGATGACTTCCTGTGGCCTTTATGATTCTGGATATATATAATAAAAATATTTTGATTGTGTTTATCTGATCTAGAATTCATAATTCTAAACCATAGGCTAAGATAATAAGTTCTAGATTCCACCATTTCCAGTGGGATCAGCAGCTGGAACAGCTTATTCATACACAATAATATTCTTGATTGAATGGTGCAATGCAGCATGTTGAAGGGTTGAACATGGTATCTGCACATAGTTGCAGACATGATGTGTTCCTCATGTATTAGGATTTTGCCAGAGCTCTTGTTCAGCAGTGCACATTAATCCTGTACTGAATGTAATGAGGCTAGCTAGATTTCCCAATGGGCCCAACACTTCTGACTCTCTTCCTGAGAGTCCAGCTGTAGTCAGACAGAATAGCAGATATAAAATAGCAAGAGCAGCAAGTCTACCAGACTTGAGGTCACAGCCAAGATAATGTCAAGTACCTTAGACAATGTTGGAAGAAGGGGGGAAAACACCAGGTAGTTCTTGCCTTATTAGGGCTCAAAGAACTCAACACTAGTAGCAAAGTATATCTCAAGGAGAGAGAGAGAACAATGCTATCTAGAAGCAACAGCACTAAGATTCAAATTGGAGTGCTATCTACTACAAAATTTGGTATTTATTGTATATCTACAGATGGTGTAAAGATAGTACTCCTATGATAAGAGAATAACAGAGGTTTGTAGCTAAACATAAATTAGAAAAGGTGGAGATCCATAGTTAATCATAGAAACAGGTAAAGAGGTCCAAAAAATGGAAGATAGAAAAGAAAAGCAGGAGTGTTATGAACATTATTTTTGATTCTTTCGACGTCCTCACAGACATGATGGTAGTCGACGCGCAATGGGAAGACTGGGAGCTTCATGAAGAAGAAGAGCTTAACTTGGAATGAACGGACAAATAACTCCGGCATAGGAGAACAGCTAAGTTTAGAGATCTTGGACTCTTTGGAGCACGGACTCCCGCCTTCCCTTTCTTTCCATTCTTCTTCCATCGTACTATGTTTAGTTACGGACTTCCGTTGTTTCCTACCCTATGTTTAGATACGGACTTCCGCTCCCCTCTCTCCTTTTGACGAACATCCACCTCTTCTATAGCTTGTACAATACACGATAAATAGCAAGCTTGTAAGTAGGTAGATTCCCAATTTGAATCTTAGCGTTGTTGCTACTAGACAGCGTCCTTCTCTCGCTCCTAGTGTTGAGTTCTTCGAGCCTTAACAAGGCAAGAACCACCTGGTGTTCTCCCTTCCCCTCTCGACATTGTCTAAGGTACTTGACATCGTCTCGGCTGTGACTTCAAGTCTGGTGGACTTGTCGCTCTTGCCGTATCTTATCTGCTGTCTTATCCGACCACAGCAAGGTCCTAGTCAAGAGGACCAGAAGCGTTGGATCCGTTGGGAGATCTAGCTAGCCTCGTAACGTCCAGTACGGGATTAACGTGCACTGCTGGACAAGAGCTCTGGCGAAATCCTAACAAGGAGTCTGTGCTTCTAAGAGTCTGTGAGCTCTAATTTTAGGATCTTTCCTTCATTGGTGTAAATTGTCTGTCTGTTCCCATTCAAACTCTCTGTCTTTGTTGTGTAATTCCCAATTCTCCCATTGAGCATTAACTATCATTGTGTTTGTGAGGATGTCAAAAGAATTAAAAATAATATTCATAACAGTTTAACAATAGTAGCAAGAGCTTATTCTCCAGACAAGAGGAAAGAGAGAGCAATGCTGTCTAGCAGCAACAATGCTAAGATTCAAATGGGAGAATTATCTAGTACAAGCTTGGTATTGTATATCTACAAGCAATGTAGAAGTAGTACTCCTAAGAGAAGAAAGAGATAGAAGTCTATATCTAGATGTAGTTAAAGGGAAAGTGAAGGTCCATAACTAAACATAAAACAAGAAAGAAGAGAATAATAAGGAATAGAAATGAAAGTCCATGTTCCAAAAGAGTCCCTGATCTCTATTGTTGGTGATGTGCCAAAATTATCTTTCTGCATTGGTATTTACTGTCTGTCTACTCCAATTTAAGTTTTCCATTCTTATTGTGAAATTTCCAGTCTTTCTACTGTGCATTGACTATCATCATGTCCATGAGAATGTCAAAGGAGTCAAAGATAATATTTATAACACAACAATCCTGGTAACAATTTTAAATTATCTCTAAGAATAGAGCTCATAGACTTCTTTGGAGCATAGACTCCTGTTTTTCTTTTATCTTTATCTTTTTTATGTTTAGCTATGGACTTCTGTCTTTCCATACTCCTATAAACCTCCACTTTCTCCTGTACAATTTAGAATTATTGCTTGTAAATATACAATAAATACAAAGCTTATCTTAGATAGTTTTTGTCCAATTCAAATCTTAGCATTGTTTCTGTTATGATCTTCCTAAGTGTTTAACTCAGGTTGTAACAAGTGAGCAAGAGTTGAGAGCAAAGAAAAAATTAAGAAGGGAAATTAACAAGTTGCTAAAGCATAGAGAATATTGTTATGGATCCAGGAACTCATGTACTAGTTCCTGAAGGCCAGAACCTTCTCAGAGTCATCTCTGGACATACCACCAATTACAAGCTCACACTTCTCCCTCTCATCTACAACAACAACAAGCTAAATGCAGTTCTTCAACAAGCTATGCATGCAGCTCCTTACCACCACATTATTGAAGAAAGTGAAGTCCTTAGCATGTACTCTATGTGCTGGATGTGTTATATTCCCTTGGAGCAATTGTGTACTTTAATATCTACTCCACTTCTATCAGTGCCCCACTTGTCATGGACCTATCATCTTCCTGCTACTTCTCTATCTGTGAACACTCTATTGTTTACTCAGCCACTACATGTTATGGTTCAGCGGGCTCCTAGACCTAAGTTAGGAGGCGCCTAGCTAATTAAGGATTAAAATTCTTAACCAGCCTGCTAATAGGTGAATTGGCAAAGTTACAATACCAAAGTATAGTAAGCAACTGATAATGTTGAATCATTGCAGTTATGAGTCCTTAACTTCAGAGGATTAGAAATCAAAGTCAACCAATCTTGAATTAGATGGGTAACAGTTAAGTTACAACAGAAGTGAATCAAAAACTTGGAGTTTTTGATCCTGTAATCTATGCCTATTTATGCAAGTCCAAAGGTTATTGTGTGCTAGTGTATATATGAGTCATAAATGTATGTCCGAGTTATCAATTGAAGAAGAGAAACTACTAGTACACTACAGAGCGTTCAATGAGTCAGTCTATATCTAAATTGTAGTCCATGATCTACTATAACATTCTATCTACTCTGAGTTATTGTTACCTGAGATAGTAGAATGTTCGGATGAGGTGGGGAAGCCTGTGGGGAACTCCTGAGGCATAGGCACTGTGGAGGAAGATGAGGAGGCCAAGGAGGATGAGGATGAGGATGAGAGATTGTAGGGAACAATCTCCAAGGACATCTCCTGGTAATAGGAGGCAATAGCACAGAGTGGTACATCTTCTGAGGAGTCAGAATGTCACAGATTTGGCAGAATACATTGTTTACGTTATATCTTGCCGAATACTGGGCCATTTACCTTGTACTTTGTACTGTTGGAAAGTCCTTGTCTGTCGTATTCTAACAATATTTGGGACATTGTGGGGCATGCATCCGTTCAGGAGCTACATGCCAGTCATTATTATCTATGTCATGTGTTGATTATCTGTGCCATCTGTAGTTTATCACTCCTCATTGTTCCAGAGGGTTCTGGAATGATCAGTAAGATAAGATCTTTATCTATGTTGTCATATGGTGTCATTGTTAACAATCAGTAAGGGTTTTATGCCATTGGCTAGGAGATATTAGTTTCTCCATGTAATTAGTAAGGGCTAGAGTTCCTGGGGTTATCTGGTAGTGTCCTAGGTCCTAGCTCTCTGTGTATATAAACTAGCTGTCTGGCATCTGTAGGACCTAGACTTAACAACTTGTCTACAGCTTAGCCTGTCCTATCCTACCTTCTATCTGATCCCTTGATCTCATCTCATCTCTTACCTGCTTATCTAAGACTGCTGTTCCCCTGCCTTTATCAATCAACACACAATCAAGGACAAGACACCACTACCACTGATAGAAGAAGTCATAGACAAGCTGAAAGATGCCAAATACTTCAACAAGCCTAGACATCATATGGGGATACAACAACATCAGGATAAAGGAGGGACATGAATGGAAAGCTGTTATGGACCCAGGGACTCATGTCCTAGTTCCTGAGGGCCAGAACCTTCTTAGGGTTATCGCTGGGCACACCTCCGATTACAGGCTCACGCCTCTTCCCCCTGTCTACGATTGTAACGAGCTTAATGCAGTTCTTCAACGAGCTATGCATGCGGCTCCCTACCGCCACATAATCGGAGACGGCGAAGTCCTTAGCACGTATCCAATGTGCTGGATGGCAGCCATTGAGAATGGATGGCGCCCCTATCCGGTCACGGATAATTGCACCACCTGGCGACATCCTTACATGTTCTATGACGAGCAGGAACTTCCTGGAGTTCTTGCTGCGCTCATCGAGTCAGGAGAATACGGGCATCACTACCCGTCGCAGCCTTGGCTGTTCGACAATGTGTCTGATGCTTCTTCTGACTCCTCAGAAGATGTACCACTCCGTGCTATTGCCTCCTATTATCAGGAGATGTCCTCGGAGATCGTTCCCTACGATCTCTCGTCCTCACCCTCGTCCTCCTTGGCCTCCTCGTCCTCCTCGTCCTTGTACGCAGCACCTACGCCTCAGGAGTCCTCCACGGGCTTCCCCACCTCGTCCGAACGTTCTACTATCTCAGATAATGATGACTCGGAGTAGATAGAACGTTATAGTAGATTATGGACTACGATCTAGATACAGACTGACTCATGGGACGCTCTGTAGTGTACTAGTAGTTTCTCTTCTTCGATCGGTGACTCGGACAGACATTTATGACTCGTAAATACAGTAGTACACAACGACCTTGGACTTGCATAAATAGGCGTAGACTACAGGATCAAAAACTTCAAGTTTTTGATTCTCTTCTGTTGTAACTTAACTGTTACTCGTCTAATCCAAGATTGGTCGACCTTAACTTCTAATCCTCTGAAGTTAACGGACCCATAGCTGCGACGCTTCAACGCTATCGGTTGCTGGCTATACTTTGGTATCGTCACTTCGCCAATTCACCTATTAGCAGGCTGATTAAGGATCTCGGTCCTTAATTAGCTAGGCGCCTCCTAACTTAGGTCTAGGAGCCCGCTGAACCATAACAAAAGCAGCATTTGTCACCAATGAAGAACTATTTGAGCCAACAGTCATGTTTTTCAGAATGTGCAACTCCCCAGAGACTTTCCAACAAATGATGAACTGCATCTTCAGACAACTGCTGCAGAAAGGCATTTTGATCAACTACATGGATGACTTTGTAATATGAGGAAAGATGAAAGAAGAACTAGCAGAATGGACATGCAGATTTCTGGAGATAGCAGAGAAACACAACCTATACTTCAAACAAACCAAGTGCATGTTTAATGCAATGGAGATATCAATCCTAGGCACCATTGTGGGAGATGGCAAAGTGAAGATGGAGGGGGAGAAAATAGAAGCAGTCTGAAACTAGCCAACCTGAACAAATGTCAAGGGAGTAGAATTATCTCTAGAATTTGCAAACTTTTACCAGAGATTCATTAAGAATTCAGCAGAATCACAGCACCATTGCACAAAGTCAAAGGCAATGCAAGATGGATGTAGGAAAAAAAGCAATAACAGGCATTCAAAGAACTCAAAAAGAGGATAATGGAGGAACTGGTATTGGCATTACCACAGGACAAAGGACAATTCAGGATAGAAGTAGATACATCAGGATACACAGTAGGAGGAGTACTCTCACAACTCCAAAATGACAAATGGCACCCAATAGCATTTATGTCAAGGACCATGAATTCAGTGGAAAGAAACTAAGAGATCTACAACAAGGAGCTATTCACAATCATGGAGGGTCTCCAGAGATGGAAACAATATCTACTGGAAGCCAAGGAACCATTTGAGATCTGGACAGACCACAAAAACCTGAAGTACTACAAGAAACCCCAGAAACTCAATGGATGACAAGCTCAATGGTATCTCAGATTACAGAACTATGACTTCATGCTCAGGCACATTTTTGGAAAGACTAACACCAAAGCAGACATCCTATGTTATGGTTCACCTAGAGGGCACCACAAGGATGGCCACTAGGCTAGTCAACACTGAAGGATCACTTGTTATGGACCCAAGGACTCACGTCTTAGTTCCTGAGGGACAAAACCTTCTCAGAGTCATCTCTGGGCATACCTCCAACTATAGGCTCACACCTCTCCCCCCTATCTACAATTGCGACAAGCTTAATGCAGTTCTACAACGAGCTATGCATGCAGCTCCATACCGCCACATAATCAGAGACAGTGAAGTCCTTAGCATGTACCCAATGTGCTGGATGGCAGCCATTGAAAACAGATGGCGCCCCTATCTGGTCACAGATAATTGTACAACCTGGCGACATCCTTACATGTTCCATGACGAGCAGGAACTTTCTAGAGTTTTTGCTGCACTCATCAAATCAGGAGAATACAGGCACCAATACCCATCATAGCCTTGGCTGTTTGACAACTTGTCCAATGCTTCTTCTGACTCCTCAGAAGATGTACCACTCCATGCTATTGCCTCCTATCACCAGAAGATGTCCTCAGAGATTGTTCTCTACAATCTCTCGTCCTCACCCTCGTCCTCCTCGGCTTCCTTGTCCTCATCCGCAGCGCCTACGCCTCAGGAGTCCTCCATGGGCTTCCCCACCTCGTCCGAACGTTCTACTATCTTGGGTAATGATGACTCAGAGTAGATAGAACATTATAGTAGATCATGGACTACAATCTTAGATACAGACTGACTCATTGGACGCTCTGTAGTGTACTAGTAGTTTCTCTCTCTCAATCAATGACTCGGACAGACACTCATGACTTGTATATACAGTAGTACACAGACGGCCTTTGGACTTATATAAATAGGCGTAGATTACAGGATCAAAAACTCCAAGTTTTTGATTCTCTTCTGTTGTAACTTAACCGTTACCTGTCTAATCCAAGATTGGTCAACTTTAACTACTAATCCTCTGAAGTCAAGGACCCATAGCTGCGACGCTTCAACGCTATTGGTTGCTGGCTATACTTTGGTATCGTCACTTCGCCAATTCACCTATTAGCAGGCTGGTTAAGGATTTTGATCCTTAATTAGCTAGGCGCCTCCTAACTTAGGTCTAGGAGCCCGCTGAACCATAACATTCTTTGCAAATTCTAATGTTATTATATCCTGCGCGGACATCTATCTTGGTAAACCATTTTAAACCTTTTACTTTGTCAAGTAAGGTTGGAATAAAGGGGATAGGATATGCATTCTTGATGGTATAGGAGTTGAGATATTGATAATCCTGACATGGTCGGAGTTTTCTGTCTTTTTTGCTTACAAAGAAGAAAGGGGATGCCATGGGCGATTCAGAAGGTTGAATATATCCTTTAGACAGGTTTTTGTCTAAGAATTTATCAAGTTCTTCTGTTTCTTTTGGCAATAGAGGGCACAATTTATGGGACTTGGGCTTGAACTTGGTGTTCAGCTCAATCTTGTGATTCCAGGGTTGTGCGGGTGGAAAATGAGATGCTTTCTCTTTAAAGAAGACATTGAGAAAGTTGTGGAATTCTTGGGGTACAACTTTCTGTGGATCAGATTCCTTTTTTTCTCCATACTGCTGTGCTATGGCTTGCAATGTGTTGGCTTTGAAATTGATCTCTTCAAAGTCAAGTGGTTTGAGATTCAGAATTTTGGTAGAATTGTCTTGGATTTCCATAGAATGAATGATCGCTTGAAGTCTAGAATTTTTCTTCATAGGATTTCTCCATGAAAGTGTTCTTGTAGACCAATCAATGTCTAGATTATACTCAGATAACCAGGGCATTTCTAAAATCATGCACTGTCATCCAAGACTGATGATCTTGGGGTGAATAGTTATTTTGTGTCCATCAATCATGAGATTGAGAGTGTATTCTTTGGATGCTATTCCACAACTGTTGCTAGATCCATTGGCATTGAGAATCTTGATTGGTTTTTCTAGAGGTTTCTTTGGAAGATTCCACATATTCAAAAGTTCTGGATCAATGAAATTTCCGCCTGCTCCTGAATCAAGGATAGCAAAAATTTTGGTTTCTTGTCCATTAGGGAGGTATACTGTTGAGGGAAGATAAATAATCTTGTTCTTTGTAACGGCTTGAATGGTATTAATTGATTTGGTTCCTAAAGTAAGATTGTTAGAAGATGAAATTGTCTGATACTTATTTCTTTCTGGGGTCTTGAAAGGACTGGTTGTCTTGAGATTCTTCTTTGTCATCTGATTCTTCTACATTGTTGATTTATCGTTTCTTGAAAGACTTCTTCTTTGTCTTGTTGAAACAGTTCTTCTGCTTTACTTTGGGGCAATTTCTGACCATGTGCTTCCTTGCACAATTGAAGCACAATCCGAGTTTTCTGCGTCATTGCTGCTCCGGGGTAAGGATAGCATTGAGTTCTTTGTTAACTCAGTGTTTGACAAGTTTGTTGATTTCTTTGGAATCATCATTGGATGATATTGACGAAGCATCACTTTCTGTTTCTTTGTCAGATTCTGCGTCTGCTTGGTTAATGTAATTAAGTTTTCTTGTGATGATGTTGTCAACATCCATGGGACCATATCCCAAGGGGTTACTAGTCTTTGAACTCAATTGGTAAGGTTTCGTGCTATAGTTCTGGTATGAAGAACTATATTTTGAGCTGTGGCACGAATGGGATGACTTGTGTTTTGAGCAATGTCTTGGCTGCTCAGCATACAATTGAAAGTGTTCCAATCCTCTAACTCTGCGAGCGGAGTTGTAGAAATCATTAATTGAGGATGTCTGTGGGTTCTGGTCAATGACTCCTTTACAATAACATGGGTCCAATCCTTGAATAAAGAATGTGATCTTTGTCTCTTCATGGGATATACCTGCTGCGGTGCAGAGGTTCTTGAAGGTGTTGATGTATTCTTCAATGGGTCAATAATTTTGCTTGAGGTTTGTAAGCCTGTCAAGGATAACAAGGCCTGTGGAGACTTGTTTGAATGAATCATCAAGGAAATGGAAGAACTGGTCCAACGTCTGTGTTGGGTTAAACACATTGTTGGTGGTATAGTCTGTGACATAGGACTCTTTCTATTCTGCTGCTGGTCCTGCCATGTTGAGTAAGGCAAACATGATTCTGGCTTTTGTGTCTGGAAGGTTTATAGGTTGGGAGGCAAAATAGATCTGGAAATCTCACTTCCATCTTGGATAGTTGTATGGGTTTCCATAGAAGCTATCAGGCTTTGGGACTTTTGGATTTGCTTCTAGTGCCATTGGAGTTGGGACTGGCTGCTGAGGCTGGAAGGTTTGATGTTGTAGTCTTGAGCTAGTGCTTGGTGATGAAGGGTTTGGCGAATTGCTCTGATTTTTTGTAGGAGGTCTTGAGGGTACTGGTGTAGAGGAGAGTGAGATCTGATTGGCTCTGGGAGATACTAATAGAGGTGGGGGGTGCTGCGGTTGCCTTGTTTCCCAAGCTTTGAGGTCTTTCCAGAGTTTGACTCTTTCTTTGTCTGGAAGATTGTAGAATCCGGCTTGTTGTTCTGGACTCCAAGTGTCAAAGTGTTTTTGCTGCGAGGGAGTAAGAATGACTCTCTCTGGGTTCCAGGTGAATGTGGTGGATTCCTGTCTTGAAGTTGATGAGCTAGATTGCTGATCTGACTCTGACTGAGAAGCTTGTCTAGTGAGCTTGGCTGTGGCGCTGGAGGAAGCTTTTTTAGGACTTGGCTCCTTGTTAGACTCAGTACGCTGGATTGCAGGTGGTGGTGAGATACCAAAGTTGGCTAGAGTTCTGGAAGGGGTTTGGAGGGAGTGGTCAGTGAGAGGTGTCTGTTATGGTCTTGATGACAAACCCCCTACATTGGCTATACAAGTGGCACCTCGAGCTCCTTGACATTCCAGACTACAAAGAAGTACCGGGCCAATCTACCTCTCCACACAAAACCCCTCTGCCTCCTCGGTACAAGTCCCAGTACCTCAACCACCACCTTTGCCAGGTATGGGATAATTCACCATTCATCCATATCTATTGGCACGGACTCTATGAGACTACAATTGCTCGGCCCACACTCACCGGAGCCAACAACTACGGATAGAGGCAGATTGTCAGAGATACATCCTTCACCCACCCATACCTAATGGGCCAACCCTACGACCTCCGCCGGACCAACTCCCCTGTCAATCTCTCTATTAGCCACTTCTCCACATTGTCATTACCTTTGGATCAAGAAAACTCCAATAGTACAGATTCTGTAGATCCATTGTCTTCCATTTCACAACAAGCTTCCATTCCCAGAACGCCATCTTGTTCTGACATCCCTTCCAATCCCGTCAGTAGCGTTTCATCTTAGTTAGCAATGGACAAAATAGTAAAGACAGAAGTATCTCAAACTGTATAAATAATGGACTATTCTCTAGTTGAAGCTTCAGCTTCAACCTCTTCATTTGTCTCCCCCTTTACTCTTGTCCTCTCTCTTGCTCTCTCTCGAATATAACTTGTTGTTGTATTCTCTCAAGTGAACTTAGTATTCTTCTGTTTGTCAACAGCACAAGATATCAGTCTCTGTTCAGTACTCCAGGACAACTAGTGTTGTCAGCTGAAGGTGATTGTTGAAGTGATCCTTCAGTGTTGACTAGCCTAGCGGCCATCCTCGTGGTGCCCTCTAGGTGAACCATAACATTAGGTTGAAGCTCTTATTGGAAACCTCCGCATCCAGTAATACCCCCCACCCCCACTTTTGCATCAAGCCTCATCGCTGTTTCAGAAGCTAGTCGGATCAATACACCTTGTCGCTACCTTTTCAACTCTCTTGAAGGCTCACACTACATTGCTGTCCTCAAGAGAACTGCTAGTGGTCAAACTAAATCCCAGTGTGGTATTTAACAACTCAGTCACCAGATTATCAGTATAAATTCCAGAGTGGTATCTGACAATCAGGAAACTCTACACCCCAGATTACAGAAATAAAGCCCAGAGTGGTATTCTTAATCCAACCTCAAGAAGTGAATCACAAGTGGTATTCTCTCAAGCCTACGTTTAGCAAAGGAACGTCACGCCTAGTCACTGTCCGCCCACCATCAAAATGTCTCGTTATCAAGAACACTTCAGCCAGGAAGTGCTTGAAGAACCTTGTATCTATTCTTACTCACCCCCTAATTCACCATTTCCAAAGATGCCCTTGCACAACTTCAAGAATCTGCCAGGCAACAAGCAGTTTCCCAACAACAACCATCCCCTCCCCCCAGATCCACACTCCCTTCCCGCAGAACCGACTGCCACAATCCTCAGACCGCCCACCCCTATTCCACAGAACCCAAAGCCTGTACTAGGTTACCCCAGTCACAGGAACCGTCATTACCTCACATCCCTGCACGAGTTCAGAGATTTGCATCTCAGACATCAGCCACAGATCTCCCTGCAATCTCTGCAGACCCCCAATCATCTCAGTCTACAAGATCACATCAACACTCTACCAGAGGAATGTCTCAACAGTCTAGTCATCCACCTCCAGCACAGGGATACAGAGATCAACCACCCCACTTTTCCAACTCAAGCAAACTGGATCAGTTCACATACAATCCCTGAACCTCACAGTCCTTCCCTGACCAGTCAGAACAAACTTTTTTGGGATCATTCCACACCTCGCCCAGACAGTCCACAACACAGCTGCAACAGTACTCAGCTAGCACCCCAACTCTGCCGCCAGTGTTACCTACTCACTCAGCTACTCAAACATCCATTTCATCACCCACTCAGTCTCAGCACACCCCCGCACCAACACCAACCATGGGATCTACAGCAACCGACCCAAAACTTCTACCCCCACCTACCTTTAATGGACACCCAGATGCCTATCGCACCTGGAAGGAACACATTCTCCTCTACGTTGCCAACACCAAGTCCCTCAGCACAAATGCGCAGAAGATCACTGCTGCACTCCTCTATATGGGAGGACAGGCCAACAAATGGAGAAGAGCTTATATTGAGTCCCATAAAGACACCAACAGAAATTCCGACACACAGCAGACATGGTCTGATTTCATCAAGGAACTCAACCACTCATTTGTATCCACCCAGAGGCATCTTATTGCCATTGACCAGCTCAGAACAATTCACCAGAATGGTCGACCTGTGGACAAATACATCAATCAATTTAAGAACCTTGCCACCGACACAAACATCACAGCTGATGATACAAAGATCATCTTCTTCCAGCTCAGATTGGACCCGTATTTTGCACAAAGAGTTATCTCCCAAAACCCAGGCTCCAATATCACGGCTTGGTACAATGCTGCACAAAATGCAGAAGCAATGGCTCTCTTGGAACAAGGCTACTACTCTAACAGAGCTAGAGCAAATTTCCAACCTGTCTACCAGAAGAAGAAACATCGCCCTTTTTCACACAAAGGCTACCATTTCCCAACTTACACGCCGAGTGCAAGCTCTCACACTACCAAAGATCCCTACGCAATGGATGTCGACACACTTCAGCAGACCCTCAACAACATCAGGTTTGACTCACCAAACACCAGATTGGACCCCTCGCAACTGGACTCCTACACATATGACAAAACCAATGAAGAGACCTCAGACAATGAGGAAGATCCAAACTCTCCGCTCTACACCGCCAATGAAGTTAAATCAGCGCTCCAGGAGCATCTCAATGCCCTACTCCCTCCACGCCTCCAGCAAGCCTACAAGAAACGGCTCTGCTTAAACTGCTTCAGGCCAGAACACACAGCCAAGATGTGTAAGGAACCCAAGACGCCCCAAAAACCCTCTTTTCCTTGCCAGGCCAGTGCCCAAAATGAGAAAGGAAAGAACTAAAGATTTGCCAGTCAAGCCCAGCAAATCAACCACATTGTCAACAAACTCACAGAAGACGAAGTTGAAGGTCTATTCAACCTTGCAGATGAATCTCCAAACGAGGAGATCATAAAGGATTTTGCCTAAAGAGGCTAGCATCTGCGTTTAGACCTCAGAATCTGCCTGAATTGGACAATGTACTATACATGGACAAGGATAAGGACATTCTTCACTCTCGCTCTCACTCCTCTTCCCAAGAATCAGTTAACCAAATGTCTCTTAATCAACAGAACAATATTATTTTCTTGCAAACCACTGTCCACCTACCCAATTCAAAAACCGCAGAACATCTTGCTCTACTCAATTCTGGAGCCACAGGAATCTATATCAATCACTCTCTTGTAACCCAATGGAATCTCCCCACTACACCCCTGGATCATCCAATTACAATTATTAATGCCAATGGATCAACTAATGATCAAGGGAAGGCCACACATGCCACAACCCTTAACGTAACCGTTGATGGAAAGCGCATGCTCCTCAAACCAAAAATAATTGGTTTAGGAGGACCCCAGATTATTTTAGGAATGCCCTGGTTAGCCCACTTCAATCCAGATGTCAATTGGCAAAAATGCACAATGAAATGGAGAAATCCCATCCAAGACAACAGCAGGATCCACTCCCTTGTTTATTCCATGATGGAACAACCCACCTCTGTTGAGCAAGTCTCCAGAGTACTCAAACTCAAACCCACCTCATTCAAAGAAATCAATCAATTTCAAGGCTAACGCATCACAGGCTATCGCTCAAGAATACGGAGAGAAGAAAGAAAACAACCCTCACAAGGTTGTTCCTCCAAAATTCCACCAGTTCCTCGATATATTTGACGAACAATGAGCAACACAATTTCCACCCAGCCAACCCTGGGACCACAAAATAGAACTTACGCCCAATGCCAAGATCCACTCATTCAAACCTTACAAACTGTCCACCCAAGAAGACATAGAACTTAACAAGTTCATCAAAGAGAACCTTGCCAAAGGCTATATTTGACCATCAAAATCTCCAATGGCTGCCCCCTTCTTTTTTGTTGGAAAGAAGGATGGAAAACTGTGCCCGTGCCAAGACTATTGTCATCTCAACAAGTACACTGTCAAGAACGCATACCCCATTCCCATCATCAACTCCCCATTGGACAAGATCAAAGGCTCTAATTGGTTCACTAAATTAGATGTCCATGCCGGATACAATAACATCCAAATCAAGAAAGGAGACAAATGGAAAGCCGCCTTCAAGACCCCTAAAGGACTATTTGAACCCACAGTCATGTTCTTTGGAATGTGCAACTCCCCCGCCACCTTTCAGGCAATGATGGATTACATATTCCGAGATCTTATTGATCAAGGGAAAGTCATTGTCTACATGGACAACATCCTCATCCATGCGGCCACTAAAGAACAACTTGACAAAATCACCAAAGAAGTTCTGAAGATCCTCAAAGAGAACAATCTCTATTTGAAGGCCGAGAAATGCAAATTCGAGAAGCAACACCTTGAATACCTTGGTGCTATTATTACCCCAACCTCAATTGAGATAGACCACACCAAACTTGATGGAATCAAAAACTGGTCTGTTCCAACCACAACTCGCGATGTTTGGAAGTTTATCGGTTTTTGCAACTTCTACCGCCGCTTTATCAAAAACTATGCCAAGCACACAGCCCCCCTTAATGCCTTAATGTCTAAAAACATCAAGTTCCACTGGGAAGCCAAACATCAGCACGCCTTTGAAGACCTCAAACGTTGCTTTATGGAAAAACCTATCCTCACTATCCCCATTCCGGACCAACCTTTCGAAATTGAAACTGACGCATCCCTATTTGCCTCAGGAGCAGTCCTCTCCCAAAGAGATGAGGATGGTGTCAAACACCCAATCGCATTCTATTCCAAACCATTCTCTAAAACTGAACACAACTACCATTGCTCCAAACAAGAATGGCTAGCAATTATCCATGCTCTCAAGGAATGGAGACACTATCTTGAAGGAGCCAGGCACAAATTCATTGTATGGTCTGACCACAAGAACCTCTCAAGATTTAGGGAACCCCAGACCCTGAACCATTGTCAAGCAAGATGGACCACTTACTGTTACGACCTTCCTAAGTGATCAACTCAGGTTGTAACAAGTGATGAAGACTTGAGGGTGATGAGAGAGTAGAGAAGGGGAATCAACGAGTTGGTAAAGTGTAAGGAATACAGCAGAGTATCTAGGTGTATATATACTACTGGGGTATTCCTACTGGAGAGTCTATAACGGCGGCTGAGTAAGTATGACATAGTGGTTGAGTAAACAATGTAGGGATTGCAGGTAGAGAAGTAGCGGGTCCATGACAAGCAGGGCGCTGATAGGAATGGATGGATATTATAGTACACGATAGCCCCAAGGGAATATAACATTACCCCCTTTTTATGCTCTGTGTCCACACAGTTACCCAACGATGAATCACGCGAGGTCTTTCTTGGTGGGTCCAGCATAGAACTTGTCGTCGACGGTGCTGTGTGCGATGAATAATTTGGCGTGGTCCGGTCCTCCTGCGAACATGGCAATCTTAATGCCTTTCATGGTGCCCCAGGTGTTGGGCTTGTCGATGAGTAAGGTGGCGAGGATGTGGTCGACATATTGCTTGTCAAGTTCTCCGTTGTCGAGGAGTGTGGTGAATGTGCTGGGGAACTCCCATTCCCTAACTTCTTTCGGGCCTGTTTGTTCCGGTGCCGTCAGGAAGGAGAGCATGTTCTCGACTTCCAGGGCGATGGCGGGGATGCGTCGGATTTCTTCTTCACCTTCTCTCGCCTCTTTCTCCTCCCTGTCCGTTTTGCCTGTCCTCCTGGCCTTTCTGCTTTCGAGTGGGTACGGGTCGGTGCCCATGAGGAGTTGTGCTAATTTGACAGCTCCTTCGTCTTTGTCATTCCCGTCATAGTGTACGAGGACCAGTACCTCGGATAGTATGGAACATAGGGATAGCAATTTCCCTCCGATGTCGGCGTCGATGAAGTCTTCTAGGTCGACCTGTATATCCTCCACATGGTCAATGGCTTGGTTGTGTCTCTTCTGTCCTCGGGTGGCTGCTTGGATTTGTGGTGAGATCGCTGTTAGGACCAACTGTGCGTCCTTCATTGCCGATTTTGCTGCCGATACTGCTTTCTGTATATTGGAGATGTCGTTGACACAGCTCAGCATTTCGTCGATGGATGCTCCTTTCTTGTGTTCTGTGATCATCTGGGTGACCGATGAGGTGACTTCGTCCATGGTGACATCCCGCGTGATGGAGTTGTGAGCTTGGGGTTCCTCTGTGTTGAGGAGCGAAGCGACGGATTGGCGGTTTTCGGTAGGGGACATGGTTTGGAGAGTGCGGTTGATGATGGGTTTTGGCAATTTCTGCCCCCCTTTTATAGGTTTTCCTTGCTCCGCAAGGGACTTCTTGTATGTCTCTAGTGCGTCTTGTGCGTTTCCTAATGAGGATGCGGGTATCCATGAGTCATGTTCATCTCCATATCCCTTCCAGTGCACTAGGTACTGCATTCCTCTGCCTCTTCTGCGTTCTCCTCGGATTTCCTCTACTTCGTATTCCTCCTCTTCTCTGACTAGCACTGGTGGTGGTGGTGTTGGCGTTTCTTGCCCCGTGTAGTTCGGTGTCCGGTGTGGCGTTAGCAGCGATTCGTTAAACACGTTGTGTATGATCCAGTCTTCTGGCAGCTTTAGACGGTAGGCAGATACTCCTATCTGCTCGGTGATTTGGAATGGTCCATATCGTTGGTTGTTCAACTTCTCCATGGGTCTGTTGGTCTTGATGTTTGTTCCTTCGAGCCATACCCATTGTCCTATTGATAGTCCTCACTGTTTTCCTCGTCTCCAATCATGGTTTCTTTTTGTTTCGTCCCCTTTTGCTGTTAGGTGCTCCGATACTTCCTTTCTGATCGCACTCAGGCTTCGGACGAATTCATCTACCGCAGGTGTTTCTGGGTCTGCAGTCAGGTTTCCTTTCCAGGGGTGTCTTCCATAATTGATGTAGAATGGAGAGTGTCCGGTGGCGCTATGTTGCTTGTTGTTGTACTGGAATTCTGCTGTCGCTAGCCAGTCAGCCCAGTCGTTCTGCCGGTAGTTCACATAGTGTCGTAGGAATGCTTCCACTTCTTGGTTGATGCGTTCTGTCTGTCTGTCCGTCTGGGGGTGGTACGCTGTGGATAGTCTTCTATCGATTCCTAGGGCCTTGCATAGGTTTTCCATGAATTTAGCTGCGAACTGTGGTCCTCTGTCACTGATGATCACTTTCGGGACGCCGTGTAGCTTCCAGATGTGGTCCCTGTATGTTTCTGCTAAACCCTTTGAGCTTAGGGTCGTTGTGGTTGTGATAAGTCGGATCATCTTGGAGAACCTGTCGACTACTACCAGGATTGCGTCCGCTCCTTTGGACATTGGTAGTGGTCCGATCATATCGACCGTGATTTCGGTCCATGGTCCTTTGGCTGGGGGTATGGGGTGTAGCGGGGTTGTTTTCTTGTGGCGTAGTATCTTGTTCCTTTGGCAGCTGTCGCATCCTTCTACAAATCTCTGTACGTCTCCCTTCATCGTATTCCAGTAGTACGACCTCTTGAGAAGGTCAAGCATCCTCTTTTGCCCTGGGTGTCCAACGTCGGGTGGGTTGTGGTGTTCTGTGAGGATCTTTTCTCGAAGCTTTGCATCTGTGGGTATGCATATGCAATCGTCCCGGTAGGTTATTCCGTCCGTGGTAATCGTGCGCCTTGGTTCTTCTTTTAGCCATTTGTATACCTGTCCGTCAAGTCGTCCGTTCCTTATTTCCGTGCTCCATTCTTCTTTTGGGGTAATCCGGTAGTTCTCGGTTCGGAATATTCGTATGGGCAGTGTCAGATGCTCGTTTCTGGTTCTTCTGATGAATAAGGACTCCTTTAGTATGGTAACCTTTGGTTTGGGTTCTTCGTCTCCTTGTGTCCTCCTGGATAGAATGTCCACCTTGGTGTTTGTCTTTCCCGGGATGTGTCGGAGCGTGAAGTCATAGTCTTGCAATCTGAGGTACCATCGGGCTTGTCGTCCGTTGAGTTTTTGCAGTTCCTTGTAGTACTTCAAGTTTTTGTGGTCTGTCCAGATCTCGAATGGTTCCTTGGCCTCCAATAGGTACTGTCTCCATCGCTTGAGGCCTTCCATGATGGCGAGTAATTCCTTGTTGTAGATTTCGTAGTTTCTTTCTGCCAGGTTCATGGTTCTAGACATGAACGCTATTGGGTGCCACTTGTCGTGTTGGAGTTGGGAGAGTACTCCTCCTATTGCGTACCCCGATGCGTCTACTTCCATCCTAAACTGCCCTTTGTCTTGTGGTAGTGCCAGTACTGGTTCTTCCGTTATCCTTTTCTTGAGTTCCTTGAACGCCTGTTGTTGCTCCTTCTCCCACATCCATCCCACGTTGCCCTTGACCTTGTGTAGCGGTGCTGCGATTGCGCTGAATCCCTTGATGAATCTTCAGTAAAAGTTTGTGAATCCTAAGAACGATTCTACTCCTTTGACGTTTATTGGGGTTGGCCAGTTTCATACTGCTTCTATTTTCTCCCCCTCCATCTTCACCTTGCCATCTCCCACGATGGCACCCAGGATTGGTATTTCCGTTGTGTCAAACATGCACTTCGTCCTTTTGAAGTACAGGTTGTGTTTTTCGGCTATTTCCAGGAACCTGCAAGTGCGTTCTGCCAGTTCTTCCTTCGTCTTTCCAGGTATCACGAAGTCGTCCATGTAGTTGATTAGAATACCCTCCTGTAGCAACTGTCTGAACACGCAGTTCATCATCCGTTGAAATGTTCCTGGAGAGTTGCACATTCCGAAGAACATGACCGTTGGTTTGAATAGTCCCTCGTTTGTGACGAATGCCGCTTTCCACTCGTGTCCTTCCTTTATCCTGACGTTGTTATACCCCCATATGATGTCCAGCTTGTTGAAGTATTTTGCATCCTTCAGTTTGTCAATCACTTCTTCTATCAGGGGCAGTGGTGTCTTGTCCTTGATCGTGTGTTGGTTCAGTTTCCTATAGTCCTGGCATAACCTCTTGCTGCCGTCCTTCTTGGGTATGAAGAAACATGGCGCTGTGTACGGGGATTTGGATGGTCTGATGCATCCTGAGGCGAGGTTTTCCTTCACAAAATCTCGGAGTTCTTCCTTTTCCTTGACCGTCATGGGATACACTTTGGCGTTCATATCTTTGGGTGCCGTTTCCGTCAGGTTGATTTTGTGATCCCATTCGCTTGGTACCGGTAGTTTGTCGAAGTTTTTTTTGTTGAACAGGTGGGTGAACCGTCGTAGGTAATGTGGTAGGTCTTCTGCTTTTGTGGGATCGGTGGTCTTCTCGATGTCTTCTTCAGCTTCTTCTGTCTTTGTCGCTCGATTGTGGGTTTCCCATTTTCTGTGTTGTATCCTGCAATCTTCCGGGCATCTGGTGAAATTGATCCATCTGGCTTTCCAATCTATTTCCGGATTGTGTGCCATGATCCAATCATGCCCTAAAAATAGTTCCGCTGATTGTATGTCCAATATTTGCGCCTCCATGTGTTCCGTGTGGTTTCCAATTGCCATCTCGAATATGGCCTTCTCCGTGACCAGGTTTTGGGTTGTTCCGTCTGCGTTGTACACCATTCTTGGGTTTTCTAGTGGTGTCGTGGGTAGTTGCAGTTCCTTCGCTGTTCGTCTGCCGATGCATGTGTCTGTGCATCCCGTGTCGATGATTGCCTCGACCTTCTTTGTTCCTGTCTTGGTTGTTATCGTTGGTTTGATCAGAAGTTCTCGTGCTCCTTTTCTTCTTTGTGGGATAACGTATGATTTAGAAGAAAAGTTAGATACATGGGGTCTCAATTTCGCACTCAATCGGACCCTTCGACAAAACCCTGCTCACTGTTTTCTTCGTCGTTCTCTATTCCCCTGTTTTGGGATTTCTTTGGTGCTCTGCAGTTCCTGGCGATGTGCCCCTCTTTTCCGCAGTTGAAACATCCTCCTCTTTTCTTCTTTGGCTTCCTGCACTCCTTTGCAATGTGCCCGTTGATGCCACAGTTGTAGCATTTGGGTCCCCTGGATTCTTGTCGTCCTATCTCCATGGGTTGGCCCATTCCTCCGTATGTGATGCCGGATGTGGTGTGTCTGTCTCTAGACTCTGTTGATTCGTATCCTTTCCCAACCGATAGTATTGCTTTGACCCATTCGTCGTAGGTGTGGGGCATTCCTTCTGCTGGATATCCTAATATAGTCTTGATTATGTCCGGGCGTACGTTTCTTTTGAGCAGGAAGAGTGCGTGTGCGTCGTCTGTGCGGGCTTTGATCTTGAGTACCCTGAATTCCACAAGGTAGTCGGCGGTGTTCTTGTTCCTCTGCTTGAACATCTCGATCTTCCATTCCGCTTCTGGTTGTTCCATGTGATCCCCAAATGTGGATACCATCTCTTTCACGAATTCGTCCCAGTTGACTGTATCGTCCTCACCTCCCAACTGTGCTAGTTTCATTGAGGTGAATTGTCCTGCTGTTCCTCCTCTGAGGCGGGCTAGTACTGCTGTGGCCTTGTCGTTGGCCCCTTCGATTCTGTTAAACTTCAAAAATAGCAAGGTGGCTCTCCACCAATCTTCAAATTTACTCCGGGTTCCATCGAAGAACCCTGGCTCCGGTACGAGCGATTTTCTGTGGCCTACTGCGGGCGCTGCTGGTGCTATTTCTTGGTCGGACATTTCTTCGCTGTCTGTGTCGTTGCTTTCTGTGTCTGGCGGTTCGTCGGCGTTATCGTTGCCCTGTAATTCTTCGTCTGAGAATTCTTCCTCAGTGGTTTCGTCTTCCGATGAGGTCTCTTCTTCAGAGGTAGTCTCCTCTGCTAATGCTGGTGTCGGTTCTCTGGTCCTGTCTCTAGAAGCAGGTCCACTAAGGCTCATACACAATGGCCTTCTTCTGCAAGGTGAGTTGTAGACGCTTTACCAAATGTTACGACCTTCCTAAGTGATCAACTCAGGTTGCAACAAGTGATGAAGACTTGAGGGCGATGAGAGAGTAGAGAAGGGGAATCAACGAGTTGGTAAAGTGTAAGGAATACAGCAGAGTATCTAGGTGTATATATACTACTGGGGTATTCCTACTGGAGAGTCTATAACGGCGGCTGAGTAAGTATGACATAGTGGTTGAGTAAACAATGTAGGGATTGCAGGTAGAGAAGTAGCGGGTCCATGACAAGCAGGGCGCTGATAGGAATGGATGGATATTATAGTACACGATAGCCCCAAGGGAATATAACACTTACATGGAATGTTTCAAGCCAAATCTCAAGATCAAACACATCCCTGGAAAAAAGAATGGCCCTGCTGATGCACTATTTCAACAACCAGATCATCATCCCAACAAAAAAGACAATCAAAACATAACTGTCTTTGATGAATCCCTAATAGTCAATTCAGTGGAGCAGATCTCCATTCTCAATCAGCAAGATCTTGATGATGTCAAGAACAATAGGGAAATGATTGATCCAAAATTAGACAACACCCCAGACAATCTTATTCCCCACAGCACTGGGAGAATACTCATTCCCAACATTACTCCCCTGAAATGTTGCCTCCTGCAACGGATACATGATGCTCCAACTGCCAGCCACCCTGGAATTGCTGAAACACTCTGCAAACTCCAGCAGTTTGTCTATTGGCCAGGAATCAAAGATTACATACGGCACTACATCACTGGATGCCCGAAATGTCAACAGTTCAAGATTAACCGTTGCCCCACTAAACCGCCCCTGCCACCTATCCCTGGACCAAAATCAACGCAACCCTTTGCCTAGATCTCAATGGACCTCATTACTGACCTCCCCCTGTCCAACAACTTCAATTCTATTTTGTCCATAGTGGACCATGGACTTACAAAGGGGATAATTCTATCACCTTGCTCAAAGACTGCCACAGCCAAAGACATAGCCTCAATTCTGATGGACAAGCTGTTCTCAAAATATGGAATCCCCAATAAGGTCATCTCAGACAGAGACCCTTGTTTTGCCGCCAAATCTATGCAGGAACTATACAAGCTCCTTGACATTGAACCAGCATTCTCCGCTGCATACCACCCTCAAACAGACAGCACAACAGAATAATTCAACCAGGAGATTGAAGCCTATCTCGCCATCTATTGTTCATCCAACCCTCACAAATGGAGCCAGAACCTTCCATTGGTCGAATTCACCCACAACAACTGAGTACACTCCGGAAAAAAAGAAACCCCATTTGAACTTCTCTACGGACACACTCCCAAGACATTCCCATCGACCATCAACACTACCAATGCCCCAGCAGTCAAAAATAGGATGAAACAGTTAACCAAAACAAGGATGAAGGCTCTGGAAGCCCATAACCATGCGCGAGCAATCATAATGACTCACACAGCCCACAGATCCTTATCCCAGATCAATGAAGGAGATAAGGTTTGGTTAGAGAACTGGAACCTACCAATCAACTACCCATCCAAGAAAATGGCCCAAAAATGAGAAGGACCCTTCATTGTTATCAAGAAAATTTCTCCTGTAGTCTATCAACTCCAACTTCCAAAGACATGGAAGATCCATGACAAGTTCCACGTGTCCCTCCTCACCCCAGCAACCAAGAACACCATTTATGGACCATACCACACTACCCCTCCCGGTCCTAATTCACCAAGAAGAGGAATATGAAGTTGAATTGATTATCCAACATTGGAAACGCCACAATAGCCTTGAATTCCTAATCAAGTGGAAAGGCTATCTGACTTCTGAGAACACATGGGAGCCTGCCACTAACTTAGGGAACGCAAAGAAGACCCTTGATGCATATAAACGTTGCCATCGCCTCTAGACACATGCATGTCTTCCGTCCCCACATCTCCCTCACGTTCTATCTCACCCTCTACCTCTGTCACAGTTACCAACAATGCCCAAAGTCCGCAGAACCCATCAAACCAGACAACCCCAAGCCCCAACACCTCATCCTCAGGCAACAGTCCTAGCCCTGCCACCACAGCATCCTCCCAGATTAATGCCCTCCAATCCAGCGAGCCCTTATCTCCCCCTCCTAGTCTGGAAGTGTTAGGAACCCGTCCAAAGATCTTCCAGACGACCTCCACTGTCTGTTAAGCTTTCCCCATAGCAACAGGATCTTGGCTCCTGCGCCACCATTCAGCCACAGCACTCTGTCGGTCCGATATCACCTCTCCACTCTCCTGTGTCCTTATCCCCTCGGACTTCCCTCCTCTTGGTTGCTTGGGCATCTCAGTCGCCGTTCCTCCAGCAACCTTGGCTATTTGGTTTTCTCTTAGTTCCCGGACCTTCCTATTCTGTCTTATCTGTTATCTGATCTTTGTATCTCCTCTGTTCCTCCGAGTTCCCTCCATAGCTTACTCATTCACTCCGCGTCCACATGTTAGCTATTCCTTTGTCTTCCTTTGTCTTCCTTTGTCTCTATCTATTCCTTTGTTCACTATCCTATGTAGTACGTCATCAGTAGACCTTATGATTAGTACTACCTTCTTATCTGCTGTAGTATATAAACCTAGTCTACTATGTTTGTATTCTCCAGTCTGATAATCGACTGAGATTTCCTCCTCTAACTTGTGTCCAAACCCTCCATCTGTTTGCCTCTGTCTTTGGACACTCCCTGTCTTTCTCTCTCTCCATCTTTCCTCCCTCCGTCTTTGGACGACCCTCCGCCTTCGGGCGTTCTCCGTCCTTGGTTCTCAAGTGAGACCATTGCAATACCAAGAGGGGCGCAACACATAAGTTGAAGCCAAGGTCTCACCCCCTCCACTCCGTCTCCAACGTCCGCTCCGACGTCTGGTGTTTGAGTCTTAACAGTATTATCAGACTCACACCTCTGGTATTGTTCCTTCCCACTTTTGCATGAACCAGGACACTGCTGCCACCCAACAGTCTTCTCGTCTTAGGGGTATTCCTGCCCCCAAACCCATCCTTCCATGCACTGACTGAGAATTTGGTTGCGTCCAATTCCCGACTACCAAAACCAACTCCAACTCCAGCAACACTCTGCCTCCCACCCACACTCTTTGTCCAACCGCACCTCTGGACAACAATGAAGAAACTTCGGGTGAAGAAGATTCTGACAAAGAAAATGAAGGAGACAAAGACGAAGTTGTTGGTCAGCTCACAGGTAACAAAGTAGCTGGATTGGACAAAGAACAGGAAGAAGAAGATTCAAGTGAAGAAGAATCATCCAATGAAGAAGATCCCCCAACAATGGTCAACCCTGCCTCCGGCAGCAGCCCATCCACCAACTTTCCCAACGCCTCTGCTAGCACTGCAGGCAATGCCAATCCTGGCTCCGCCAGTACTGCTGGCAGCGCTAATCCAGGATCTGCTAGGACCACGGCTACCTCCGCACCTCCTCCCATCACTGATCTTGCATCTGCCTTAGCTCTCTTGTCCAGCACCCTCCAAAGTCTGGGCAATGACCAAGGCAGCACCGCTCCTCCAACACATTCCAACCGAGTCAAAGCTCAGAAACCAGACACCTTTGACGGATCCAATCCAAAGAAGTTGAAGGAATGGCTCTTCCAATGCTGCCTCTATTTCAGCACCAATTCCTCACAATTTGCTACGTCCAATGCTCATGTCAGTTTTTCTATCACTAACCTCCGGGGCCTAGCCTGTCACAGATTTGGCAGAATACATTGTTTACATTATATCTCACCGAATACTGGGCCGTTTACCTCGTGCTTAGTACCGTTGGAAAGCCCTCGTCCGTCGCATTCTGATAATACCCGGGACGTCGCGGGGCGTGCATCCGTTCAGGAGCTACGCGCCGATCATTATTATCTATATCATGTGTTGATTATCTGTGCCATCTGTAGTTTATCACTCCTCATTGTTCTAGAGGGTTCTGGAACGATCAGTAAGATAAGATCTTTATCTATGTTGTCATATGGTGTCATTGTTAACAATCAGTAAGGGTTTTATGCCATTGGCTAGGAGATATTAGTTTCTCCATGTAATTAGTAAGGACTAGAGTTCCTGGGGTCATCTGGTAGTGTCCCAGGTCCTAGCCCTCTGTGTATATAAACTAGCTGTCTGGCGTCTGTAGGACCCAGACTTAACAACTTGTCTACAGCCTAGCCTGTCTTATCCTCCATCTACTATCTGATCTTTGATCACTTCACTGCTTCTACTTGCTTATCTAAGACTGCTGTCCCCTTGCTTGTATACTGAGCTTAGGTAAGCATCAGGATTTGTGATATAGCCCTTAGTTGGTTCCACACCCTCCTCAAGAAGGAAAACCTCGAATTTTCCAGTATTGACATCCTCAATGATTGGACAAAGTTCTCCAACAAACTCACCGCCCATTTTGGCGCTCCGGACCTGTCTGGAGAAGCAGCGGACAAGCTAGACAACCTCTGCATGGGTCACAACCAACAAATCACCAAGTACGACCTCAAATTCCTCCAACTCTCAACTATCCTCCATTGGGACAAAGCTGCTCTCCTCCATCACTATTACCAAGGCCTTCCAGATTGCATCCAGGACGCCCTCTCCAACCACCAGGATGGCAAACCCAATACTCTCAGAGAAATGAAGGAAGCTGCTGCCATGATTGACCAGCGGTATTGGGAATGTCAGCATGAGCGGAAGTGTAATAACCCTCTGTCCCATCAGTCCTCCCGCCACAATAACACCACTAACAACAATAACTCTCAGCTGAAGCCCAATGACAAAGGCAAAGGCCTTCGGATCAAGAGAACTCTGATAGTACAGATTCTGTAGATCCATTGTCTTCCATTTCACAACAAGCTTCCATTCCCGGAACGCCATCTCATCCCAACATCCCTTCCAATCCTGTCAGTAGTGTTTCATCTTAGTTAGCAATGGACAAAATAGTAAAGACAGAAGTATCTCGAACTGTATAAATAATGGACTATTCTCTAGTTGAAGCTTCAGCTTCAACCTCTTCGTTTGTCTCCCTCTTTACTCTTGTCCTCTATCTCTCTCTCTCTCAAATATAACTTGTTGTTATATTCCCTTGAGTGAACTTAGCATTCTTCTGTTTGTCAACAGCACAAGATATCAGTCTCTGTTCAATACTCCAGGACAACTAGTGTTGTCAGCCGAAGGTGATCATTGAAGTGATCCTTCAGTGTTGACTAGCCTAGCAGCCATCCTTGTGGTGCCCTCTAGGTAAACCATAACATAGAGTCTGTGCCAATAGATATGGATGAATGGTGAATTATCCCATACCTGGCAAAGGTGGTGGTTGAGGTACTGGGACTTGTACCGAGGAGGCAGAGGGGTTTTGTGTGGAGAGGTAGATTGGCCTGGTACTTCTTTGTAGTCCGGAATGTTGAGGAGTTCAAGGTGCCACTTGTATAGCCAATGTAGGGGGTTCGTCATCGAGACCATAACAGTGCCTAGCTAATTAAGGATTGAAATCCTTAACTAGCCGGCTAATAGGTGAATTGGCAAAGTAACAATACCAAAGTATAGTTAGCAACTGATAGCGTTGAATCGTTGCGGCTATGAGTCCTTAACTTCAGAGGATTAGAAGTTAAGATTGACCAATCTTGGATTAGACAGGTAACAGTTAAGTTACAACAGAAGAGAATCAAAAACTTGGAGTTTTTGATCCTGTAGTCTACACCTATTTATGCAAGTCCAAAGGCCATCTGTGTACTACTGTATATATGAGTCATAAGTGTCTGTCCAAGTCATTGATTGAAGAAGAGAAACTACTAGTACACTACAGAGCATCCAATGAGTCAGTCTGTATCTAAATCATAGTCCATGATCTATTATAACATTCTATCTACTCCAAGTCATCATTACTCAAGCAGGTAGTCAACCTACAATGTATCGACCGGCACGGTCCAGCGGGCGCATACAATGTATCGACTGACACGGGGCCAGCGGGCCTGCTGGCAATCAAGCAGAAAGGGATGGCTGGCAGTGCCGGTACAAGGTAAAAAATACACTGGCAACCGGTGATACAGAAGTCTCAAAGAATGGCCGGCAGTGCCGGTACAAGATGAA
>QFDT01001076.1:0-19407 GCA_003315915.1 Macrolepiota dolichaula
GCCCCCGCCACTACTACCAGCGGCTCCAGGAGCACCTCCCCCTCCTCCTCCCCCGCCTGTGCCGTCCGGGTCCCCTGCAACCAGGAACCTGAAAGTACGGAGCAAATCCGCGAAGAAGCTCAAACCTTTCTTCTGGAACAAGTTGTACAATGCTAATATCGGCAACACTGTTTGGAACGATCTTTCATCGGCCATCAATTTCGATTTCGAGGACCTAGAGGCAACTTTCACGTTGGACAATACCCCGAGTACACCATCACAGATCAGCGTCATATCGTCGAAGAAACAGAACCTGACTACATTATTGGACATTACCCGCGCCAACAATGTTGGTGCGTACTCCCAGTTGATTACTCACCAACATCCTGACCCCACATCAGCTATTATGCTATCCAGGATTCCGATGGACTATTCACAAATCCGGATGGCTCTGCTAAATGTTGATGACTCTAAGCTCTCAGTGGATAATCTAAAGGCCATCAGCAAACAGCTCCCTACATCAGAGGAGGTCCGTGGACCTCTCAAAACCTTAAGCTGTAGTTGACCTTTACACAATACTAGGTCGAGAGGATCAGAGGATTTGGCGATGTTTCTAAGTTCTCTAAGGCAGACCAATACTTCAGTGAGGTAGGGTATTGCCCAACCAAGGTTTGCTATACCACTGACCGCGTCACAGATCATGACAATACCCAGACTGGGTGAACGTCTGGAATGTATGCTATATCGTCGCAAATTCGAACTCGATATCGAGGACATCCGACCTGAGCTGAACATTGTCCGAAATGCGTCTCGGGAACTCAGGACGTCAGCCAAATTCAAACAGTTATTACAGGTGAGAGTTGATTATGAAAACTAAGCCATCACTCTGCCGACCCCTTCTTTAGGTTATTCTAACACTGGGAAACGCCCTAAACGGATCCACCTTTCGCGGAGGAGCTTTCGGTTTCCAGTTGGATGCTTTACTCAAGGTGAGCGCTCGTATTCCGAACACTAGATATTTAACCATCTCCGCAGTTAAAGGAGACGAAAACTGCCCGTGGTGGGCTTGATTGTCCAACAATGCTACATTACCTCGCTCGATTTCTCTTGCGCGCTGATCCCTCCCTCGCAAATTTTATTGATGAGATGCCTAACCTTGAGGCCGCGGCTCGAGGTTTGATTTCTTTTTCTAGGAAACTGCCTGTAGCACTGAAATACACACAGTATCTGTCCAACTTCTTTTCCAATCGGTTAATCAGCTTGCTTCTGGCCTGACTCGTGTCAAGTCTGAGATAAAAGGCATCGAACTAGAACCCCTAAATGCAGAAGACCGCTTTGTCCTGGTTATGAAAGTAATTTGCTTCTCCACCATACACGAATAACACGTAGAAGGCTCACTTGACATCAGGCTTTCACCCAACAGGTTGAACACTCCATCCAGGCATTGACTAAAATGAGCACCACCCTGAATGAGGAAATCAAATCCTTGTTGTCATATTATGGAGAGAATCCTGATTCTCCCGAGGCTCCAAAACCGGAAGAGTTCTTTGGACTCATAGTTTCATTTTCGTCGTCCTTGCAGGTCAGTACATGTATCTCTCTACTCAACGTCATCATGACGCCGTTGTGCTAGAAATGTGCTCTTGAGGTCCATGATACCCAAGCCAAGAAGGCTCCGATTATACCCAAGATTGTCCATGGACCAAGTTCTTCGGAGGAGAGCGCCGAACCGGTTAGCCACTCTTCTCTCTCCTGCTTATCACCGACTCATTACGTCCACAGACGGTCAAGGGCAGTCAGACAACGACTAATCATAGCTTAGAACCTCCACCCATATCTCCTGCCGAGGCACAGGGCTATGCCGCCGGGAAGTCAGTTGGTCGTGGTGATCTTGACCAGGCTATTCGTAGCATGCGCGCCGGGAGACGAAGGGATAGGCCACCGCCAGCACGTCCGCTAAGCAAGATGTTTTATGATGGTGGTAACAGTGCAATTACCCGGCCAACAAGTCGGGTATTTGATTAATGACACTCCATCCAACGTTTATCACTCCTTCATATCTACCTCATTTCTCTTTCTAACACCTATCTATGACTAGCATCATATTGTGGATTCTTGCGCTCGCCGATTCCCTGTCGTCGTGATTCAGGATACTTCCTACCCAGACCCGGACGCTACTAAACTCCATAGCGATACATATTCCCATGTACTCCTGTGCCATAACATATGCATCTAATCCTATTGATACACCATCCGACTCCGACCGATCATGGAGTTCTGTAAATTCCCGCGGGAGCCCTCTCCTTTTTCGTGTTGCGGATTCCCTGCTGACCACTAATCCACCTTCTTTCGGTATCATAACTCGCAGAGAATTCAAGAACCTCAGTGTCTACATCTTCTTCAAAAGACACAAGACACAGGACCATACCTCCTTCAGAGCCCTCGTTCTCCGAGCTGGCGAACTTTTTCCTAAGTGTTTAATACTGTACTTGAGTCTTCGATGTCTGGTTTGACTGATTGCGTCAATTTAGGCCGAGTTCAATAAATAGCTGCCGATGTTCCTGGGATACATATTGGGCCCAAACGCTTCGAAGCTAGGGTCCACTGCCGGTTCAATATTGAAGACCTCAGCTTCCTGCCTGTGAATATTCCATATATCACGAGAGACGGGGAACTAGGACATAAATGGCTCTGGCTCAGATGACCGATACTTCCCCAAAATCTATTCTCGTACCCCGCTTATAAGGGGGTGGGTATTGTACACGCCCCTTTTCATCTCCTCAGGCTCCCTGCTCTTAGGACTCCTAACATGACTATTTTGTCCCAAAAACCCCAAGTCCCACATTATGTCCATGCCAAACCCACCAAGGAAGACTGTATGTGCGACGCCGTATATGTTTTTGCTCCCCCACTGAAAGCATTTGCATATCGCCAGTGGACTGGGCTGAATTAACTGCTATTGATCTATCCAAGGCACAAACCCCTGAAGGCCGCAAGAGCCTCGTCAAACAAGTCCATGACGCCATCAAGAATGACGGCTTCTTGTTTGTCACGAATCATGGCACTAGTCCTGAGCAGGTTGGTAGCCGCCCGGTATATTTTGGGATGTATAATTAACTGAAGCTATGTCGTGTAGATCTCAAGGATATTCGATCTCTCCGACTACGCTGTTGAACATGTTAGCGATGAAGAAAAACAGAAATATACGGGTAGAATGCGAGAAACTGGAACCTATCGCGGATACAAACCGCGTAAATTCTGGGTAAGACTCCAAATGTACCAAACAAGGGATCTTGTTAAATATCCTTCTCAGCACATTGCCGGTGGGGTGCGCGACCAAATTGAGCAATATAACAGTATGAAACCCATACTCTAACCTAACATAATCCGAACTGATTGTGTCATGGTTTCATTTTCGTAGTGAATTTCCGAGAAATCGGAGATGGGAACCACCCAGAACCATTGAGGCCGTTCACGTCTGAGATTGATGATTTTGCTAAACAAATTCACTATAACATTATCAACACTCTATTTCGGTACGTTGCCAGCCAAACCGGTATACTGTGTCCCATTCGCTGAGGTTGAGGTAGCCTCATCGCGTTGAGCTTGGAGCTCGATGAAGAATATTTCATCCAAATGCACGATCATTCTGCCAATGCAGAGACATTCCGTGAGCGATTCGTGTATAGTTATTTTACCGTTTGCTCACGGAATACTCTACGTTCAGTTCGCTTTGTCAAATAGTGAGTAGCAGCTCACGTACACTAATTATTGGAACTAAATTCTTGGAAGCTTCCCCCGCCCAGAAGAGGAAGAGACAAAGGCTGGGGGAGTCTGGCTGAAAGGGCATACTGGTGGGTGTCAGCTTGTTCGTGCTCCCATATCATAGAACTGATTTTGTCGTCAGATTTCATGACCTTGACACTCCTGTTCAGTCAACCCGTATCTTCTCTCCAAATCCTCAACAGGGACAACCAGTGGAAATGGGTCAGACACGTCGAGAATGGTGTTGTAAGTCGCCTCCGGCTCCTCTAAGAAACAATAACAATCAACCCCCTGAGTAGCTCGTCAACATTGGAGAAGCTGTTGAATTTCTGACGGGGGGGTATTACCGACCGACAATCCACAGGTAAGGTCAATTTACCACCTCAAAACTTTCACCTCATTCTATACCCCAGAGTACGCCAACCGCCCGCGGACCAACAAAACGAGAATCGCGTTGGGTTACTCTACTTCTGCAGTGCCCACGACGATACCGTCTTCAAACCCATTGCAGAGAGTCCTGTTTTGCAGAGAGCCGGCAACTCGGAATCTCGGCTACTGGAAGGTAAATTCCCAACTGCTGGTGAATACGGAAAGGCTAGGGTCATGGCTTATGGCGGTCTGCAACCGATCAAACCCGGAGCTCAGAAAGGCGTCGACGAGGAAGTAGTGGGTGGTGTGTTGCTGCGGCACTATAACTGATCTATGTTCCCGACAATTTAATATGCAGTTGATGAAGCATGCACCATACTATGCCTCTATGATTCCATGTACTTAGCACTGACAATATGTATCAAGCCTTCGATGAGTATAAAATTACCCAAGTCCCCGAGTGTTCAAGGGGCTTCGCCATGGCCGCACCGAGAGGCCACTGGTGTCGGGTGCAGAAGAATGCTGATACGCCACTATTAGGGAATAAAAATCGGCGATAACCATATTGCATTGCATGAAAATACTCTCTTGGCACAAAACGTGAATTCAGGTCTCTTGAGGGTGTGCAACCAGTTTGATACCAGATACTTGGTCGTTCGCTAGTCGCTCTGTAATACTAATGAATGCGACCTCATTGAGTGCGTGACAAGCTGTAACAAGTTCATTGGGGCGCACAGCACTGCTTCTGGGAGCCAAGTGGTGTCATGACACGCCACCAGTCTCATACCCCCTTCTTGCCCTCAGTCTGCCATGGCTAATCTCATTCGTTCACCTAAACTAGGCAGTGACTGGTCATTTTATGACTTAGCCTCGTATCATATCAGCCTCCAACAACAGGAAGTCCACCACTTCTTTGATGTGCAGGCACGTGGGACTGTTTACCTGCTTTGAAACATTATTGATTTTTCTCGTCATATAGTTTGCTCAAGTAAAATATACACCCCGACACAGTCTCTCTGTTTGGATCCTCTGGCGCTAAAACAGTGGTAGTAGCTGGCATCTACGCCGGTGATCAGCAAGACCTTGATGAACACTATGATGCGATGGCCAACTCACACTGACTCTTCGTAGCATATCTTCTGTGTCCCTTTGTAGGAACTCTAATATCTTTCTCTGAACATCTTGATGTAAATCCACTTCAGTCTTTAGGCATCAATAGGATATGCAGAAGCTATCCAAAAGTTCACCAACTGGCAGCTGCTTGGGCCTTGACATGTTTCAATCAGTGAACTTTCATGACTTTACCCAATTACTATATGCTGACTTGGTTATGACATGTTTATCAACTGTAAAGAATGAGGTATACGCCAGCTTGGATTTGGGCTTCCTAGCTCTAAGGAAATGCTCTCTTTTCTACCTCTTCATACGTTCAACCCATCACTAACCAAGTTGGAACTTATCATCTTCAAGATCCCACTCTTGAGCACCCAAGGCCTCATGCAATCCTTTTTCTATCATCAATCTGATTCAACCTGTCATCAGCTACAATAGTTGGAGATGTAGCTATCATTATTCCAACATCCCCTCCAATAATGAGCATACTCTCTTGCATAAGCCCCTGCTCATCTGATTATGGCTACAGCCATGAATCTGGATTTGAGATTAATCTCACCAACATTAAATTTAAATTAAATTATATTAAATAGTCCTCGGATAAGCCAGGATAATCCAGTTAATCCAGATAAATCTGGTGATCGATGCTGTAAATAAAATGTTGCCAACGGGGATTGAACCACACTCTATGCCAAGTGAGACAGCAATAAACCACTTACACCACAATGTCCTATAAACACTTTGAATCCTATATATGATTATCAGTGTCTATTTGTAAGAATAAGAACAAATAAAACATCTTTCATGCCTCCCGTCTACATACCAAGCTACATGATGGTAAGAAAGAAGGCCAGGAGGCTGAGGCTTGGTATGCATGCAAAAACTAGGTTTAGGGCAGGCAGAGCCAGATTATCTGGCTTATCCTGGATTAATCTAGATTAATCCAGGATAATCCAGGATAATCCAGCTTAGATTAATCCAGGATAATTAATAAACATGAATACTTTTTTTGTAGTCTTAGTTTACCATATTCACTATATATATATAAATGTTACTATAATTTCAAAGTGATTGTTGACGTAGTTGGACCATTGTACACTTTCGTCCATACAGACTCCTTGCCTCATGGGTTCAATTCCTGCAGGTGCACAATTTTGCTTCTCATGCACCCGGATTAATCAAGTTACAATCTGGATTATCCGGATTAATTGAGTTACAATACAATCTCTTATTTATATCTATTAAACTGTATATTTCTAATTCATATACAAGAATCTCGAATCCGGATTCATGGCTATAGCCATAATCTCGTTAATCGGATGAGCAGGGGTCCCTGTCTCTTGCTGCCTATACAAAATCATGACCACCACTATCAACACCTATAGCAAGGAAGTTCCTCTGTGAAAGCATGCTCTCCCGTGCCATCAAGCAGCCAAGAATACATGCAGAGATACAAGCACATATGCTACCAAATCACAGTCCCAAAGAGTGAATCAAACACCCACAATCATAACACTTCAATACCTCACACCTGTTATTCAGTGGTTTCATCCCTTCCCTGAAATGATGTGTGGGATAAGGAATGGGGGGATAGCAATAATTGACAATGGTTTTGTCTGGGGGATAGGTCCCAAAGGCAATGTGCATTGCTAAGGTCTCTGTGACAGGAATCTGGAAAAATATGGGCATTGTACCAACCATTACAATACCAGGAGAACAACCTGAAAAAAATTAGACAAGAAAAAGACACTAGACAATCACATACCTTTTCCACCAAAGAGGGGAGTCCTTGCATTTTCCTGTTGAAATTATTCTTAGTAAAGGCTGCCACTGCCTCTGCTACCAGCTGAGCTTGTGCTTGGATGGGCCCAATATCTTGTTTCTTGTTTTTCTGAACAAGAATGATATTGTTATGCACACAATCAACAAGACATATGTTGGCCTTTGCATGCTTGTTTTCACTGCATATAGTGAGACCAAGGTCTACTTGTGAGCAGGCCATTCAGTCTCTATGAGCATAACCCAGGTAATCAAAGAGTTTGACAGCAAAATCATTGATAGCAGCTTCACCCTCTCCAGGAGTCATTGCAAGATCAAGTGCATAGATAAGCTGGGCATATTTGTCTTGCGTTATGGCTGCTGCATCAATGCTATTCAATATTTCTGGATGAACTGTAGGTTGTGTGTCACAGATTTGGCAGAATACATTGTCTACATTATATCTTGCTGAATACTGGGCCATTTCATACTTAGTACAGTTGGAAAGTCCTTGTCTGCTGCATTCTGACAATACCTGGGATGTAGTGGGGTGTGCATCCATTCAGGAGCTATGCGCTGATCATTATTATCTATGTCATGTGTTGATTATCTGTGCCATCTGTAGTTTATCACTCCTCATTATTCCAGAAGGTTCTGGAATGATCAGTAAGATAAGATCTTTATCCATGTTGTTATATAGTGTCATTGTTAACAATCAGTAAGGGCTAGGAGATATTAGTTTCTTCATATAATTAGTAAGGACTAGAGTTTCTGGGGTCATCTGGTAGTGTCCCAGGTCCTAGCCCTCTGTGTATATAAACTAGGCTGTCTGGTGTCTATAGGACCCAGACTTAACAACCTGTCTACAGCCTAGCTTGTCTTATCCTATCTTCTATCTGATCTCTTGATCTCATCTCATCTCTCACTTGCTTATCTAAGACTGCTGTTCCCCTGCCTCTATCTTGAGCTTAGGTAAGCATCAGGATTTGTGATATTATGGCAATGCCTGTGACAAGAAAAACTGGTAATGTTTCAAAGCTATAGGTGGACAGTCCTGCATACCTGCACACCAAAAAAGTGAATGGCTTTCTATTCTCAGAGGCTAATGTGATATGCAACTAACTCATTGAATGTCCAGTTACTAACTGATTTGGCTGAACAAATGATATTAACCATGGGGGACCGAAGGCAAGAAGGGAGTATGAGACTGTATGGTGGCTAGGGGGCTGTGGTAATAGCACAACTGATCATAGTATTGACACAAGGATCAGACTGATTGTATTCAAAGGTAACATATACTTACTGGTATACACTATGTGAACAACAAATTCACCAAGCCAAGTAATCAAAAAAAAAAGATGAATGACCCCTGTAAGTGTAGCCATGCCGGTGCAACCTCTGATAGCAGATGCATAGGGACCAGCAGAATTGATAGTTTGGGGACACATCTGGTTAGGGTGTTTCTTCCCTTTGCATCCACCAGTGTTCTCCCTCCTTTTGATCACCAAATTATGGAGTGTTTGGGTGCACAGGCTCCATTACTGACAATGGTATGTCTCCTGTGTGTGCCTGGGGATCACTTTACTGAAGGCTGCTGTGTAGTCCTGGTAGATGCCTTATTGACAGGCTTCAGAGAGGACCAAGACATCCTCACTATATCTCTTGGGGGCACCAATGGTTGGACAGAATTATTTTCCAACAGTTGTGTTGAGTAGGCTTGCTGGACTGGGCAAGGTTGTTACTATTGCTGTGGGTAACAATGTGAGTTTGTGTAGCTTCTCCCTTGGTTTTGTGTTCAAACACAAACTACTTGGGGTGCTTCTGGTTCATGGTATACCTCTATCCCCGGAAATGCTATCAACACCATATCTGTGGCCAGTCTTGACAAGTAAGCTCACCCTTTCCACCTCATCCTTTAACTAAACTGGCAGGTGTGCAAAGCACTGTCATTCCTTTACAGAGTGCCACTGTCAACAGCATCCAACATAATTCCATCACTTACTTTGATACATTCCCTCTTTCCATTCCATGTGCACTCCCAAATTTTGCTACCTCTAACTCAACTACTGTTGCCAATGATGCATATGATCCACTCCCAGATAGCACACCCAACCTGTCAGATAAAGTAGTTATTATCTGTAGGGGTACATGACCTTTGCATAGAAGGTGGCAAACGCAAATTTCACTGCTGCCCTCATCCAAGCTACTGACGGTGATGGTGACTTCTGGTATGTCTTTAGACGTTGCACAGCCCTGCTCCCCAGCTCATCTTTTCAATAGCTCTGCTCAGCCTATCTGCTGCAAGAGCAACAACTTCAGTATGATTTTTTTTTATTTTTCTATTTGTACCTCCGATCTATCGAAAATTAATACCTCTTTTGAGATGGTGTCATTGCCATTGGTTGCACCCCTGTCAACCTCAACCTTTGAAGGATATTCCCCCGGTTTTGAACCCGAATCGTGGTTTGATTGTGAGTAAGAGTTTGTAAATATATGGTTGTAAATAGTGTTGCAGACATTGTAAAGATGATATATTGGTGTTTGTATCTTGGCGACTGAAACCCAGCTGAGTCCGCGAGGAAAGTTATCCGCGTCGCGAACAGTCATCGACGAGCACCTGACACATCCGACTCAACAAACGAACAGAGAGAGCGCTCATTCCTGAATCTTAGACAACCAGAAAAGGAAATGTGCATATCCATAACGCCTGAGGTTTGATCCGGCGTAATGATATATGCTGCTATGTGCTGTGCGGATTCTGTGACTAGTGATTGCAGAGCTCGAACTGTGTAACGGTAAGTTTCTAAGTCGGGTGAATATAGGGTAGATGTTTGACCCTAACGCCTCTGGTTGGGAAAGCAGGAAAGGTGTCGTACACCACCACCCCCCAATAGCTAACACATGCAATAAAAAAACTTCCCGGAAAATTATCTTCTATGTTTACCAACGGTTAGATCCCCCTCTCCCTCACAGCATCGTCCCCCCGCAGAATCTTCACCCAGTCCGTGGTATCCCTACCGACTGCACCCATAGTATCAATATCTTTAATGTGTCCTAGTAGTCACATGCTCGCATACTCTGGAGGTCCATCCGCCCCTCTGCTTGTGAAGTACTGTTCATGTTTGAGTGAAACGGTTGCGATTATTGGTGAGAATCCGGATAATTTTGCGAGCTGAATGGCTAAAGATACGTCAATATGATCTCTCACAGGGCGTGATGGCGTGGCATACTGTACTGTCCAACAGTTGTTGCGCCTCCAAAGATAAGTAGCGGAATTTCTGAATACCTTCTCTCAGCTCTGACCATCATTCTCGAAAGGGGGAACAAAGCCAAGGCCGTACGGTTTATAGTTGTACAAGCCGAGATAGGCAGCCCCTAGAGAGGATGGTAATGTGGCGGCTTGGTCATAAGATATGTTGGGCGGCAACTGGACATGGTCATGAGCTGATATATCGTGTCATAGGGAGAAAAATAGTCGTACCCTTGATGTGTTGGCTGCCACAGCTAGCGCATATTGTTGGAAAGCTCCCTCGGTTTTAGAAAACACTCCATGTGCAACTCTATTTTCGATGTTTGGCTAGCGTCAATGGAGCAAGAATCATAAGATTACTCACACTCTGTCCCCTTCAGTGACGTTGTCAACTCCCTGACCTACTTCAACCACATCGCCAGCAATCCCCACGCCAAGTACCACGGGGTACTCCTCGATGAATAAACCATACTTCTGTATTTTCCAGTCGATGGGGTTCAAGCCGCAAGCCCTGACTCTGACGAGAAGTTGGCTAGGTCCAGGTTTGGGGATCGTGTTAGGAGCAACTATGAAATTTCCATGCTTCGCGTCGAGGTATAGAGCCTTCTGCTCTTTAGGGAGCATCGTGAGGTCAGATCGGAGGCCGTTTCAATTCGACGGCTATGTGGGATAGCCTTGTAGCATGATCATCGGCAATCCGGTCCATGTGCAATGCATTTAGATTTTGTACAAAAGGCGAAAACCACAGGATCGCATTTGTGTGAGCGAATTGATAATGGTGGGAGAGATGAGACAGAAGTGTCTTGTGATGATGGCGCCAAGTTCTTGTACACTACGGACCATAACATAACACGGGCACATATGGGAGGCCATCTTGACTTGCAACATCATGGGACTGACTGTACTGATCATACTATTGGCAACTGGCGTACACCATATACGAGTACATTTTCAATCACATTGACCTCTTCAGGCTACCTTTATCACTACCTTCCCAACATGCTTTTGGGATTCAAGATGCGCATACGCATCCAGGGCCTTGTCAAAGGCAAACACTTTATCAATTACAGGCTTTGTCGTCTCAGGATTGGCAGTAATGAGGCGGTTCATGTCTTTAAACCTGAAAGCAACCATTTGAGCGAGTGTTTGGTCGGTTGATCAACCACTTACTGTGCAACAGAACCAATCAGGACTCCGCGCAGGGTGATGGCTTTACCGATAATGCTGACCATCTCAAAGCTATTTTTGTCCTATGAGGTATTAATGATTAGGACTCGGGACATTGGTGTCAGGCAATCATATATTCAAACCTGAGAGACAAAACCGATGACGTGCAGCCAACCTCCCACTCGTGCGGAATTGATGCTTCGAGAAAGAGTGCCTTGTCCGCCAACCTGAAAAACTCAGGATCAATCAAGAGAAGACGAATACTAGGACCGACCTCAATAACGTGGTCAACTCCGGCTCCCTTTGTCTGTGTATTATTGTGAGTATGCAAAATCCACGTCTATCGTGTTCGAATAGACGTACAATCTTCAGAACCTCCTGGTCCCAATTCGGCGTTCTCGTATAGTTGATAGTGTGTTTTGCGCCGAGCTTGGTAGCAATTTCTAACTTTGAGTCTGACGAAGACGTTGCAATGACAGTTGCTCCAGCAGCGACGGCAATTTGAAGGCCCCAGCTATAGCACACGATATGAGTCAAAACTTTGAGGCACCGGAAAAATGCACAGACATAGACACACCACCCGTCCCAAGGACGAGGACGTGATCGCCTGCCTTGATAGGTGTTGGTCCGTGGAGAGCATTATAGGCAGTCAGGGCAGCACAACTGTGAATCATATTCATTGGTAATTCATTCTGAATTACTGAATGGGGACGCACGGCAATGTGGACGCTTCCTCGTAACTGTAGTGTTCGGGGAACTTGACAAGTGACTACAAACACAACCATTAGAAAGAGAGATAATTGAGCATGTAGAATTCAATGCATACATGTGCTGGGAAAGAACGATATTGCGTCAAAACACCATGCGCCTGGCCTCCCAACGATGTCTGTTGAATGGCAAAGGTCGTGTCCCCATAGATGTGATCCGTAGAGAAGTTGGCGCAGACGCGATCACCAACTTTCCAGTCTTGAACACCATCCCCGACCGCAATAATCTCACCCGCCATGTCTGAACAGGGGACGACCTTGTCAATACAACTGAAAACGCTCAGTATAATCCTACTAAATTCTTCTTGAATACGGGGACTTACGGCGCTGGGTAGGCGCCATTTGCAACAAGTAAATCACGGAACTGCAAGATAGATATAAGCCTTTTGCCGTTGAAGCTCTCTTTCAACCTTACCTGAAGAGAAACGGCGTGAACCTTTACGAGGACATCGTGCGGTTTGGGAGCGTTGACTGGTACTTCCGTGACCTGAAGGTTCTTGTACGAGCCGGCCTGCGAGCGTCGGGGTCAGCACACCCCGTCGATGGTAATGGTGTACTAACACACCTTTTGGAGCTGATATTGAAGGGTAGTCTTGGGCAATGTCATATTAGAGGTTCCTCGAGATGAGATGGGTTCCCAAGCTCGAAACCACGCTGTATATATAGAGGTCCCAGAACAGGGGCTGAATAAGCCTGTGAGTGAATGTGACGTCTTGAGTCGGAGCTCTATGTATCGTCGGTCATCTCTCGCAAAAGCCAGAGCTAGAGAAATCTCGAGAGCGTGGGGTGACTAAGTGTACAGGTAGCTGGATCAGGGATAGCATATGCCCATGGTGGTGATGTTTCGTGCTGCCTGGATATCAATACCGGAAACCATGCCAAGATCACTGTCTGGGAATCAACCGCTGAATTCAAGGACAGCTGGATCTAATTTGGGCGCGCGAAGAGATGGGTCGCTCCGGTGAAACTTCCGATAGCCCCTGTCGGTGGAGTTGGTTAGTGAACTTAAAGGCGATTGTGAGGGAAATAGTTGGGCGATGATTGCGAAATAATAATTCTCTGGTGGGGGTGGTTTGATTAGTGAGGGTAAGTATCTGTTATTAATGATGGGAACGGAAAATGAAGTACGTGCCTCGCGGAACACCGCTCTCATTTGCCTCGTTGGTGCGCGAACTAAGGAGTCACATGTCTCATCAAAAACATGTCAGAAAATCCGAATATCATTTAGTACCATCATTGAGTACCATCACTATCACTAACCTCGAAAATCATCACACAGATTGGATATCCTACGTGGGGGATTGGCTCACTGGCCGTGTACGTATTCATTATGTGTATGGTGTTTAAATATATCAACCAATTGTGAACCATTCACATGTTCGGATGGGCTAGAACATTGAGAATGGGGATTCCGACGCCGGTCGCGTGAAGCTCAATCCCACCTGACGCTGCACACTGACCGAATGAGGGGATCATCACGGCACCTTGATCACTACCTTCCCAACATGCTGCTGCTTCTCCAGATAAGCAAATGCATCCATAGCTTCATCAAATGAGAAGACCCTGTCAATGACAGGCCTAGTCTTCTCCGGGCTAGCAATGATGAGCTTAACCATCTCTTTAAACCTAGCACATAGTCAATTGAAAGGAGATATCCCAACGTGATTCGAGAGTGCTCACTGTTCTACGGATCCGATCTGGATGCCTCGAAGGAGAATGCCTTTTCTAATAGTCCGACCGACAATGTTGAAATTGTTCGTCTCCTGCTACACATGTCCAGACCCGAACAACATTTCCACAAAACTCTCATACCTTGGAAACAAAACCGATTATATGAACATATCCTGCCATTCGTACAGCATTGATACTTCTAGGAAGTGTCCCTTCACCGCCCACCTATGGATAAACATCAGAAGTGTCATTGAAATATGGGAGGTAATGCGAACTTCGAGGACATGGTCTACTCCAGCTCCATTTGTCTAGACATACAGGAGAAGAATAAGCTTTCGAATTCATTATCGCTCCAGAGACACTCAGTTGTTAAACGTACGATGTTCAAGACTTCATTATCCCAATCAGGATTTTTCTTGTAGTTGATAACGTGTTGTGCACCGAGGTCTGAGGCAACCCGTAACTTCTCATCCGAGGATGAGGTTATGATGACAATGGCACCCGCCGCAAGCGCGAACTGTAGACCGAAACTTGTCGCAATGAGATGAGTGTTCCGAAATGTATGGAAGCAAACATACATCGAAACACCACCAGTGCCAAGCATAAGAACATGATCGCCAGCTTTAATGCGCCTGGGTCCGTTAAGCGCATTGTACGCTGTCAAAGCTGCGCATCTAAAACCTTGCATTAGTTCCTCAAACGGAAACCTATTTGTAGAATCATACGGTAACGTTGACGCCTCTTCATAGGTCCAAAAATCAGGGAACCTAACAAGCGACTATCCAGAGTCACCATGAGCGGATTATCATACTCGGCCAAGCTTCTATACACGCACATGAGCCGGGAATGTACGGCACTGAGTTAGGCAGCCGTGTGCCTGACCGCCCATCGACGTTTGCTGGATAGCAAAGTTTGTGTCTCCGTGGACATGATCAAGGACAACGTTAGCACAGACACGGTCACCAATTTTCCAGTCAGTGACGCCATCACCTAATGCAATGATCTCTCCTGCCATGTCTGAACATGGAACCAGTTTGTCGGGTACCCTAGAGTTAAGTGATTATTTGAGGGGTATTGGGAAATGTATGCCCCATGGGCTTACCGGGCGTTACCAGTGTAAAAACCTCCAGCTACGACGAGGTCACGATACTGTTCAGAAAACCATGATCGTCAGATATAGTTTCTCATCTACACAAAACCTACCTGGAGAGAAACAGCATGAACTTTGACGAGCACCTCATGCGGTTTAGGTGGTTTGACTGCCTTTTCTCCAACTACCAAGTTCTCGTAGGTGCCAATCTGGGTGTTACATCAGTAAAAGTAGAAAGAATCAAAAGAATTTCGTCCGAGTCGTACTTCCGACAAATGGTATTCCCGTGTAATTTGGGGCAGTGATTCAGACATGGCGAAGAAGGTCGTTCACTCGTTGACATCTCGCAAGTCGAACATATATGATATTCAAAGCTGGTTGCGTGGCGAGGATTGGAAACATACATTCAAACAGAAATAGGATTGGAGCAGATGCTGAGCAGGGCCCGGGTTTGATGTCAGACGGTGGGTAACAGTGTTATTGTTAGAATTGTCAGTGGTTCTCTCATGTAGGTCCCGCGTTTGATATCCGTGTAGGACACTAGGTAAAGGGGGTGATGTTGGATGTCAGTTTTAGAAAGTGAAGTCGTGGAGATAATGAGCTTTTTGATGCGCTTTATCTGTCTTAATTTTCCTCGCAGGTGCACGGCACAAGAGGGCAAATAAACCTAGCAATTGTTTCTCATCCAGTATCGCGAACATACACAACCTAACAAGACAGAGAAGTCACATCGGTTCGTTTGAAACCGTGCTATTTGAGGAATCCAATCATATTAGTATCTATGCAACAGATGAATGTATACAAAATAACACCAATATATGGCGTTGAGTGATATGCGGGTGGATCTAATGGAAGAGTCCATCGTGTATTGTACTACTGAACAAAAATGCCCACAAGTCCGACGCAGTCGATTTGTTGTTCATTGGGGGTTTGGTTTACAAGAAAGGTATCTTCTTCATCTCCGTCGCGGCCCACAAGTCCTCGTCAATAGCCATGTCTTCATCAACTCCTCCATCATCCACTTCATCATCATCATATTCTGCATCATCTTGATACGCCTCGTCCGCATGTTTCCCGTTAGAATGACCCTCCCAATGTACCTCATCCTCATCATCCTCAACTCCAAAATGGATGTCATCCAAACTTCCGGGCATACTCGTCATGCTCCTCCTCCTGGACCTTCTCCCTGGACCCTGCTCTACATCACTCTCCGAGTCCGAGTCAGCCGCATACGAAGATCTTGAAGCCGCACTCGGACTGACACTGCGCCTCAGACCGCTGACCAGCCTCTCAAACGACGACATCTGTCGCAACTCGGGGTCATGGTTCAGCTCACTATTGCTATCGTTGTAGTGTCTGGAAGTGCGCTCATTGATGACTTCATTCGGAAGACCACTGATGCTATTGGCACGGGAGCTTATGAGCCTGAAGTTCCTGAGTTTGGCGAGTCGGCTCTGGTTTGACGTGTCCGAACGCGCGCTAAGGGTTGGCGATGGAGGAGTCAAGTCGGGCAAGGGGTAATCTGGAACAGGGATTTTCCAGTAGTTGAAATCTGTGTATTCAGGCGTCCACTTCTTGTGAATGGGAGGAAACATTTGATCAACGAGATCAGTCATGTGAATGTACCTGTTTCGTCAACTTGAGTCAAGAACAAGAGGGTATAGAGGAGATGTAGGAGACATACGACGACTTGTATCCTGCCAGCTCCAGCAGTTCCATTTTGACTTCACCGGTGGAATCAATGGTGAAGATCCTGGCACTAGGAACGTTGACACTCCGATATGATAGCGCGTCCGTGATCCTATTACCGAAGCCAGCATAAAATGGATTCTTCGCGTGCTCCCCAAATAACCTCTGAATGTCCCGCAAACAAGCCATCTTGAAGACTTCGGGTTTACGCATAATAACCTCTCTAGGGTCCGAGTGTCACCGTCTCTGCGAAATCATTCATCATCTGAATAAGGGCATACCTATGCAGAGACGCCATGAGTCGGTCTGGGCTCATGATCACGGGCCCTTCGGGAAGTTGGTAATCATTCTGTTTGATACCCTTCAGGTAACCCCTTGTTGCATCTGCTTGACCAATAGCGCGGGATGTGAGATACATAATTTTGTATCCGTTTCTCACAATGTCAGTGTATAATTTGGCAACACCAACATGTGTCCAGTCACGTCCAATCATCGCGAAGACGTGTCCGAGGCCATCCGACCTACAACAGCATACGATATGAATATACACTCGATATCAAGGGCAGGAGCACATACTTTGTGATTGTTCCATCAATGTCTGAAATTACTACAAGGTCAGAATGTTCCCAGACGAAGATACGGGCAGTGCATGCGATTACGCCCGAGGATATCGAGAATGTAATCGAGTTGGCTCCAGGTTTGAGATCCAGAGTTTTCTACAGGTCGGCCGTCCCTCAGCATTCGTGTGATCGAACAAAAATCAGGGAGGACTTACAAGTTGATCTGATGTTAACCTCAATGTCTTGGCATACTTCTTTCTTGATGGCTGCGTTTCTCGCTGCGCTAATACGGTAGGAGGCACCTCCGCGATTGGTTTTGTCACCTCGTCAACCAGGGAAAGTTGGCTAGGCGTTGAGGGCAGTGCAGGTGCTGTCCCAGACGCTCTACCTGCTAGCTTCTGGGCAGATGGCAACTCGAGACGTTGATTGTCCAAGCCCAGCGAGTTAAGCGGAGTTTCTGTTACCACCTATGACAGGAACAACGTGATCTACGATTGATATTACAAGTTAGGATAGGGTAGACGTACAGCTCCGATGGGCGAAGATTCACTCGCTGTGGGTCTGAGGGCAGCGGGCGCAGGAGGTCGATTGATTTCCGCATCAACTCGCCTACGACTCCACCACTGTACCCATGATGAGGAAGTAGGCTTCTTCCCCAGTGTGGCTTCATCTTCTGCATCCCCAGCCTCTGTCATGGCCTTTTGTTCTGGTGTCGGAGGTTCTGATTGAGACCTTGCGTGTCGCATCTCATTCATAGCCTCCTCTTCCTCCGGTGTCTGCTCGCCCTTTCCCTGAGCCTTTAGAGTGTCAATCCGCCATAGTTCGAGTGCGTCGAAGAGGGAAGGATAATCTTGTCGTGTGACAACTCGTCCATCAATCCACTTGATGGTGAGCGAGGGATCTGTTACGAGGCTCCTATCCTCCATGAACTTCGAGAGTGTGAATTTACCATCTTCAAACCGCCTCGAGATTTCATCATAACCACCAAGTAGCGGTGATTCGTTCCCTGTGTCCTCCTTCTCCTTCCCTTTCCGGCTTGCGCGTGTCACCGGCAGAGGCTGTGAGATTAGGCTGAGTTCGAATGTGACTGATCTTTGCCCAACAGTCAAGGAGATTCTTGTGTCTTCCCCGCTCTTCGCAGATAACCTCCCACAACCACTAAATAACCAGTCTTCATCCAAAGCTCCTCGCAGACGATCATTATATTCTCGTGATTTTCCTTTCCATACAAGCCCGCCTTTTCCGAAGGAAGTTTTTATAGGAGAGGGTGTTGGGAAAGCACCCCATTCCCAAGAGTATTCCTGAATACCAGAAGGTGAAGATAATGAAGGAATTTTCAACCCATGGGTGGGCTTGTTTCTCGATTGGGAAGGTGTGAGGTCACTATTGTCGTAAATAAATTCCGCGTCCGAGGGGGGCATCAAGTGATCATCAAGGTCAGGGGGAGGTTCAGATGTAGCGCGTAGTCTTTCTGGCCGGCGAGGATGACTGAATGACTGTGAAGGCTCATCGAACTCTGAGTCGGAGTCACTGTCAGGGGATTTGTTATGATTGGATTGGGATGTTGGGAGAGGTGGTGTTGAGGGTGGTGTTCGCGATGAGCCTAGTATCACAGGTAAATTTGAGCAAGTAGACAGGGAAAAGTGGGCCATACGTCTGGGGAGCGAGGGGAATTTGAACAACTCAGGATCTGAGGAGCGAATAGTATTATCTGATGCTTCCTTCCCGTGTGAGTGATAACCTTCCATGTCTAACGCGATGTCTGGGGAAGCAGAGATGATTGAGAATTGGTCTGAAGAATAAGGTAAATTACTGACCACGGTGATACTCGACCACTGGGGCGGTGGCTTCTCCAGTAAAGCCCTTTAGAGCCCTATCAACACGCTGATCTTGTTCCTCCATCTCCGGTGTTGGACTACGCGAAATTGGTGGGGAGGGCAAGCTCAAAGCCGATTTAGACGAATTTTCCGTCGACTGATGAACCGTTCCCCGCGACGCTGAACGTGAAAGGAACGACGGTTGCTGGAATTGTTGCTTCGGTGTGAGGTTTGTATCTCGGTGTGAACCCTCATCTCCATACTCTCGTCGTACTTCGTCGTCGCTAGCATCTAGATCCAGGGGTTCTGGTTCTTGAGATTTGGGTTGCTCTGGAGTTCGACTCTGGTTTGAAGGAAAGGTAATCGATCCCGGGCTTTCTTCGGATATGGTCCCTTTGTCTGAGGGTGATTT
>QFDT01001087.1:0-46330 GCA_003315915.1 Macrolepiota dolichaula
GAGTATGAGGATCGCCTCGTTTCCGACCCCATTTCTGAGGAAACAGAAAGGCTGTGGAGGGAAACAGCGCATAACAATAGAGAGATTTTCTCAGAGATTTTCAAGCCCGTACCAACCAACATTGTCAGGAACTGGCAGTCTTATGATGTTCGTTGGATTTGATTCATCGCCCGTGGTGAGATGGGTTACTGATGGTTTGACTCCCTAGAATTATGTACCTAAGGTTAAAACTGGACATGTTGCACCTGGCGTGACTCTCGACCGCGTCAAGGACAGGTTGAGCCAAGTCAAAGGAGCTCTTGTCGAGGCCCCCCTGGTCAGTAACCACGTTTCTCGAATTAAGCTTAGGGCCAGAGCTGAACTGACCCACCGAACCACTATTGAATAGGACTTCCTGATTGAAGAAAAGGACTTTGTTACCGGCCCGGAATGGAAGGGTCTCAACCCAACGTTGCCTATTTATATCTGATCCAAGAACGACGGGCCAGAGGCGTCTCCGACCTCGTGAACACCTCGTTTTAGCTATTGACGTAAGATGTAGTAGATCTAAAGTATCTCGATGTCTATTTCGAATAAGGTTAGGATTTCGTGTAACGAGCAAATGTAAATATGAGATGGAAGTTCTATGTAAATATGTCCTTGCTCCCATGGTTCCTAACCAGGAAAAGGGGGAAGTGGCAACTCATATCACAGACTGAACACCCTGTCTTTCTCCGCGTCCTTTTTCGATGAGCTAGCGCGGAGGCCATGCTAAAGCCAACTGTCAACCCAATCGCGACCGAAACCCACCCTCCCATCGCGGCATGGAAACTAGAGATATAACAAGTTGTTGATCCGGAAGCATAGCTTAGAAGAGCCCCATCGTTTCCCAAGGCAGAGGGCAATTGAAACAGGATCCCCCGTGATCTATTGAATAGGAAAGATGTCAACAACGTGGGTATAAACCATGTGGAAATATATACAAGAATCCGCGAAGACGGGGGGATTCAGCATACCATAATGACAAAAGGACGCCGCTTCCCCGAGAAAACCCGTGTACAGATGTCCAGGACTGATCCCAACAACGAGCGCTCTGAAATATGTGTGAATATAAGCAAAGTGGTGACCAATGACCAAACGAACAGAGCAATTGGTGTGTTGACAATAGGGTGTGTACATACACACACGCAGATACACACCCTACGGCGGCGGTGATATCGTACTGTCCGACGAGCTGCGTGCTCGTGAAGTAATTTGTGATCGAGCCAATCGACGCTGTGATGACGAGAAGGGAAGGGGAGTGGGTGTTTGGCGCGCGGGGTAACCCATGTGAACTTCTTCCATCTTCTAGGCTCTGGTGCTTCGTGACGAAACTACCGGCTGTCTTTGTGAATTTGTGAAATGCTTGGGTTCCTCAAAGGTAAAAAGTGCTACCGTTGGGAAATGCGCTTATCGGATTGCTTTAGCATGCGTCGTTGCAGAACAATACAATCTCGATGCGAGGAATTAAATTACTCCAATTTTTTTTTTTGGTGTTGGTTGGATACCAAGGCCCGTTTGGGTTCAGGAAATACGAGAATAGTCTTCTCAATTTCAGAACCCTTTTTTTCTGCATGTCAAGTGTTCAAAGACATAAGAAATGCTCCTGTTGCTTACCCAGAACCCTAGAAACAGAACATACATCATGGTAAAACATATCCGTGTAGACCCAGTTTACGTATGACGTGATTTCGAGCGATCCTGTTAAAACGAGGAAAACCTAAATGGGGAATATCAAGTACAGGCCTCGGCGCGCACTTGCATTTACTTGCAGCAATATCAATCACAAATAGACTCGGTGCTATGGCAGGGTAAGGGATATGGTTGGTCGCGGCTAAAGCCGCAGAGATGAAGCTGAAGAAGGTAGCGGTCGTGAACCTACAGAAAAAAATTACAAATTCAACTCAATTACGGCCGGTGCATACTCAAAGGGCTTTGGTATAAAGAACGTGACGCACGCTTAATTGTTGGATACCAACCCGAGGGGGTAAAACACCAACTCCATCGATAAAACTACCGCCAAAAGTAACGGTGCAATAGATGTTGAGCACATGCTTTCAATCAAGATCTGACGTGCCACCAGTTTGTAAAACGTTTCTTGCGCATCAGGGTTTACAGTTGGGTAGAAGCATCCGCAACAAATATCTCTTCACGTATGACCTATATCCGGCGTTAATGTTAAAGTTGACCTCAAATCCGAGGAGATTCGACCCTAACTTTACCTTGCCAGAATAACTGATATACCTCCGTGAGTTTCCCAAGATCCAGTACGTTCGCCTGCTTGAAGGTTCTAACATGACTAGTGCCAGTCGAACCATCATCGAAGCTGATGAGAACCATATACTCGACACATAGACCGATGTTCGGGCTGTAGGCTAAATCTAGGACTGGAGGCGATGCAATTGACCTCCAAATATCATCATGGCAGCGGGTGAGCTTGAGAATAAGATCCTCTCGTTGGATTACGCGTGCGACATGCCGAGTGATCTATTTCGAAGTCCCCCAATTAGCACGAATAGAAGAAGGGTGAACAACTTGCGAGGGCCTCGGCCTTTCCTTCTCCTGTAATTGTGCCCTTCGGGCTTGTGTTGACACCGATGTGTACACCCAATCCTCCGTGATCAGATGGGGGTTGCGATTGCGCGGGTGTCGAAGAACCCACATCGCCTTCGGTCTCCACTCACGTATGGCGGATTATCAAGCAAAGTCATCGAAAAATTACGAAGCCCACGGAGACAATGGGGTGCTATTGTCACCCTCAAACTGGAAGTAGTTGCCCGACACCCAGGCACGCGGTGGCGGGGGGGTGGGAGGCTTGAGTTGTTTCTTACAAACTTATTTTAGTTTGGCTCGAAGTATGAAATGAGAAGTGGGTTGTCATCACCTAGAGAGACGATAACCAGGACGTTTGACCATCCAGCTGCGGCTGGCTGTGTATTGACACCGTCACACCCGCCAGATCCCCCCTGTTAGCCAACTACGCAAGCCGCAAGCCACATTGCGTGGTGTGCCGTCCGCGAGGGGAAAGCTGGGAGTGGGGAATTAGATCTGATTTATGGGTGTCTTTTCTTGCCCTTGCCCTAAGGATTTGGAAAAATGGTTAATGCTTGACCTCCATACACATATTTGTCATCATGCTTACCCCCTTCAAAGTTTGGCCCCTCAAGTCCCCCAGGTGTCGTAAATACTCTGCTCGTTGGTGAGCCTAGTGTGGTCAAACTTCCAGAAATACCCCCTTTGCCTCCGCACGGCCGCAACAGCGACCGTGTGGGATTGGGTACCGACAAGGTGACCCATTCGATTCAATGGATAACTCTCGATATCTTTCCACCGACGCAATCTGGATCCAGGGGGAAAGGAATAATCACTCTTCCGCCTAGCTCCCTCATACACGCCCTCCTTCTCCTCTTCGGGCTCATGGAATACATACACACAACGCTCGCTCGCTTTCTTCTAGGGCGGCCATGACTATTTCCACGCACGGGTCGAAGGCGTGCCTTCCTCAAGCCGGTGGATGACGAGTACATATCAGTCAATCGTTGCGATAGTGCAATGTCGTACCTCCAGGTCCCGCAAAATAACATTCGGCATCGCTCGTCCTCTCAAATCCGACAACAGGCTAGCAGACTTGGGTTTGATGGTAATGTCGGGGTACGTGGGCTACAGTGATAGATATTTGACCATCTCTTCTCTTGTATTGCTGGTTGAGGATCTCAGTGGGCCTCTCGAGAGCTCTGCACTGGAGAAAAGAGGGGGGAAAGCGTCAATCTTTCAATGAGACGGGCGCGATAGCGCGTGTATCGAATCCATGTTATGCATTTATTCCAGGCCAGGTCGACATCCCTTTCATTGGACATTGGATTATTCTTAGAAGCATGTGAGGTGTTTTCGACGACCACGGATTGGAAGTATCATATCGGACTCGCCTGAATTCGTTATGTCCTTGAGATGGTGGAGCGATATGTATCTTGAGACGGGTGTCCAACGAGGGTAAGTATTATTTGCACGCATATATGCGGCGAAATTAGACGAGCCAACTCATGTCCGGTTCATGATTGTAGATGTCTGCCACTTCACTGGATGCCGCGGCACTTGGTTGTGCGCCGTGAACATAATTGATCACAGCAAGTGGTCTCTGCTGAGCAACATTCATTTTCATATCGCAGCAAAGGGTCAGAACGCTCACCCGAATGTCTACAAGGGTATAGTCTGGCAATCCGCCTCAGTGAATCCATCACCTGTCATGTTATCTACGTTCCCGGTCCCAATTCGCGTTGGAGATCGTTTCTCAACCACTAACTGAGCTCGCCACCAACCACTATACTTGGTTCGAGTAACTTGGGTAAAGTCATCACCACCCTGCGCCGACAAGTGTTCCGATGTTCCTTCCAGAGTCGGGAGTCGGGATCAGGATAGTGGTGTGTCACATCTAAAAAGGGCAAGGAAGGCGCGCCCCCACAAAACGTGGATAAGCGATCAACGGAACAAACAAACCGTTGGACACCTGTTACTCAAGCTACAGCTGAAGAACACGGCATGTGCATCGTTTCCAGATTTTGAGGGTCGATTTTGCACAATTCAACTTCCCAACACGCTAATTCCCTGGAGCGATTGTAGTTTCAATGAACTGTTCTTTTTCGGGTGAAGGAACTGACTCACTGAATAGCTAGTATATAAAGGAGGCTCGTCATCTATAAACACACAGATCTGAAGTGTGTGGTGACATATGACCCATCCTAATCTTTCATTGACGCAGTACCCAAAGCACAAGCCATGCAAGTGAACTTGCATCCAGCGTGATTATGGATTTCACTTTGTTGAGAACGGCCGCAACAAGTTCTAGCTGTTCTAAGCAACACTTGCTACCTATCCAATGTAAAATAACTCACCGGATACCCTTAAAGTTGAGGAGGGGACAAATAGATTGAACAACGATCGTTTCCGGGACAGCAACAAACACACAGTGCGAAGCAGAGTATTATAATAGGACGTGTACAGAAGAAATGCACTCAACATTCGTACAGATACAACCAAACCCCACCTCAAACAAGCAACACTCTAAATGGATCCGAACCTCCTCCTTCCAGACCTGCCAGCGCAGCTTGGCGAACCGCACCGAGATAATCGCTCAGTTTCCTTCCGCCTTCGTTGATAAAGTCTTCATAGATTCTATACCGCGAATCCGCGACAATGTTCACGAGCTCCAGCGCGCTCTTGAGGTTTCTGGATCGAAGGGGGAGCATTCAATCAGATGACACGTCACACAGTGCAAGGCCCAAATAAGCTACATACTCTGGAATGAAAGCCCTCGAAGACACGAGTAGCGAGTGCAGGCGAATGATCAGCTCGGGGATATAGAGTTGTCGGATGCGGATGAGTTCTCGACGTCTCTTTTCACCTACAACCAAAGACGCACATCAGCTTCAACTGGATAAGAGCGAGCGAGCCACTCACTGCTGGTTTCTTCATCCGTGACCAGCCACTCAGAAGTGAGCAACTTCGTAATCTGATCGTATGCCTGGTCAATCAAGCCCTATTGCCCACAATTACATGATCTTAGTCGAACACACCACCTAAGAAAGAGGCAGACTCACCCGGTACTCAGTCAACCACGTCGCGTTGTCTTCCTTTGTCAGCCCTGGGACATGTATGGATTCACATTCTACAACCTTCTCCATCGTTTCCCAGATGAGGAAGAACTGTCTATAATGCAGGTACTCTGTCGCTCGGTCCTCAGGTTCGCTGATCGATGCTAACTCAGGAGGAACCATTTCTAGGAGCCTCCGGGCCAATTGCACTCTCCCCGAAGCTGCAAAAGAATGTGACACTCAGTCTGAAGCGAGCCTAAAGTGGAGTTGTCACGTACCCAAGAAATACCGCAAAATAACATTCGCCTGCTCCAACGCGGTATCATATGTAGTGTCCAAAAACGTTGTCCATTCAATTGATCGGAGGAGGAACAATTCTCCATCCGTCTCAGGAGGTTGTAATGCAATGAGCGATGGAAGTGGACCTTTAAGCGCTGGAAGAATCTGGACCTCCTGAGCGAGACTGAAATAACAGAAGCCAAGGAAATACACACATCAAATGCCTTCTCAATCGTCCTCTCCGCCGTTACTATTGCGACACGCTCCATATCCAGTCCATGGTCCTTCGCACGCGTCAGTGCTAGTCGGCGCTCAGCCACGTCAGCGCTTAGCGCTAAGGATACAAGGAACATGGCATAGCGTTCGACTGCATTGTCTCCTAATGCACTAGCATACATAGCGATAAGGTCTCGTTGGCCGGCATCCTATTCACGATGTTTGTTCGGCTAAGTGTGTCTTCAGGCCATCTCAAGATGTACGAACCTCCAAAACTTGAAGATATGACTCCAGGATGACTTGCGTAGCGAGTGGTGGTACACTGATGTCTATCATTTGAAGGTAGAGGCACAAATGTGCGAAGAATCGACACATTGGGGCATATCTTGGGATACATGATCAGTATGGACAGGGGGAGCTAGTATAGTTGATACGTACTCGACAGTATCGCGTCCGTAAGAACCGTCACTCAGCCCACTCGCAAAAGCCTCCAACAGCTGAGACATCCGGTTGAGGATAATATACAGCTGCGAGAAATGGAAGGCGTGGTCAGCAGCCGGCCTTGAGAGAGCGATGATCATCAATATTATCCACAAATCTAAATGTGCGCCCATACCCTTCCGATACAACGACACCTTTCAGACTCTCTAGTGTCTCTGTGACCTCCTTGACCCACTCTTGCTCTTCACGCTCCTCGTCCGCCGCTGACATCTCCCTGACGCCCTTTTCAACAGCTTCAACACCACCCTCCCAGAAACTACCGCCGAGTTTTGTCAGCTCCATGTTCTCTTTCTCTTCACACATGATACCGATCTGTGCCCAAAGGTGATCCTCCCAAGTTCGACATGCGGATTTAAGGACAGTCGATGTTTGAGGAGAGGGTGCAAGGGCGGCATACAGTACGCGTTCATTTTCAGGTAAAGATGGCTGCACGATGTGGATGGGTCAGTACGGCATCTGTGAACAGTCCAAGGTAAGGGCGCACATTGAGAGCTGCACGTATGCAAGATGTTTTCCATAGCCTGCGATTACTATTCCCTTGCCAAAGGCTGGGTTCCTCCTCTTCCTCCTCCGCTTCCTCGTCTCGAGGTTTTGTAGCTGGAACACGAAAATCAGAAATTCGGCTGAATACAATCATAACACCGTACTCACAGAGCGCCTTCCAAGTGAACAACAGTGACCCTCGTATACTCGCAGCTCGCCATGGCTGGTAAGCCTTCCGACAGAGCTCAACAGCTTCCTCCAGTTGGCCTGCGCGAATGTACCCATATAACGCCTGTACGAGGCTCTTGTCATAACTCTTCAACAGGGTCAGAGAAAACCACCAAGCAACAGCGGGGATTCCTACCGCGTCGTCCGATGCTAGACTCTTCCCCTCCTCACGATTCACCGCGTCTGGATCCATCTCCCGCACGAGTCCATCTCGATTGTTACCTGTCCGTAGAGACTGCATAACGCTGTGTTTTGTGAACTTCCAATAGCCGGTATTCGCCTCGGGTGCAGGTGGTAGTGGCGCCGTATCCTGCAACCACTCATGCACGACTACAAGTTCGGCGAATAATGGGGATGTGTCCATAAGTGCTTGGGCAATCGTGGCTGTTGGTGTGTATGGGTTTTCGTTAAGAAGTTCTCGCGGTGTTTTTCTTGTTGCTGGAACTTCGGTCTTGCGAGCACTGAATTCCAAGCAGTGTTAGCTGAAGGATATTGGTGATGGGGGGCATTATACTGACGACATGACGACCTGAAGAAGGCCCCAAGTGTTTTCTTCTAATCGCAATAGCTCGAGCTCTTCGTTATTGTATAGGTCATCGCGCCCTTCTTCATATTCCTCTAGCCTATGCTACACTGTTAACGCAACTGGATGTCGTGAAGGAGCCGCACCAACTTACTGATCCCTGCATAGTTGCCTCAGGCGTGGTGCGAAACCTCCCTCTGGATCCAGCAGAGCTTCAAGGTCGTCCTTGACAGACTGGCAAACTGAGAGGACGTCTGCGCATGACCTGTACAGCGCATCTGACATAGTTGTAGCACCGCACAACGGTGCCTGTAATTGGCTGATATCAGAGATATTTTCTTTTAAAGTTATATAGAGAACATACTTTAGACGGTTGAATATAAGTGAGTGTGGAAAGGGAATGATGTCACGTCCATGAACGTGACACGTCGCGATTCCCCTTGTCACACCAACATATCGGTTTTTGATCCAATGGCCTCCCTCATCGGTCCTGCCATTGGTATTCCATGCCAAAAAAAAATTCATCCAACCATACTAAGACGCTTTGTATCTGCTTATTAATATTGCCAGGCTAGGAGCCATAATCATTATTCAATGTTATATATGCGACCAGGATGACATCATGGAACCAGATTCTTACAATGTGAGTGATGAGACACGTTGCATTAGACAATCATATAGTTGTGAGTTCTGCTCATTGTTATGGCCGAGTCACACGCAGCCATCTTGGTGTGCTGGTATAGCCGAGGTTGTAACTTTGGCTCGTTGTCGAGAAAGCAAGAGCATTGGTCAATCAGCGACTGCTGTGCAAGCCCAAACTTAAGAAGAGACCTGATCAGCGATCTCTGGTGCGTTCTCCTCTACAGCCAACGGGACTCCAAACCCTCTTTACTTCTTCATCATACGGCTTGCTTGGCATATAACATTCACCAAGCGCCGGGGGACGTAGTATACCTTGTACACGCTCACAGCATCTTAGCAGTAGGGCTTGCTTGTAGTGGTATAGGAATAAAGAATTCATCATCAGCATGGCACTCCCGACAATCACCTAACACACACCCGTTACCGTCTTAATGTGCGATTCCGACCCCTAACAGACTGCGCCGCACAGCTCAAGTACAAAGCGCACAAAGACCAACCATAGTCTCCCCGGAACAACTCCAGCAATCCCAGGGAGGTGCTCGCTTGTATCCTCTCACTGTTCTGTACCGGAAGTGCACAGGATGTCGGGTCAAGTGATGGAAATGAGAAGAATGCGTGAGTTTGAAGAGTTCGACTAAATTGGGCGGCGGCGGGGCTATTTACGAGGTGCATAAAATAATGAGTGGTGACCGGTGAGTGCCCATAAGATCGACGAGATGACAACTTTTTTAAATTTGACAACATTGAGGAACACCTGTGTATCCGTACAGTGTGTCTAGCGCACACGATTTCTGTGAAAGCACTTCGCGTTGATTGACTAAGAAAAATAACAATGTGCTCGACGCAATAGCGGACGCATTTTCTGCGATTATCTGAACGATTGACGACTCGCCTGCGCACCCCACAGGCAAGAGCCTCTCTTCTTCTGGCATCCCCCCTTGTTCTAAGAGTGTTGACAATGGGTCAGGTACTAGGTTGGCTTCAAGGGGGGGGCCACAATTTCATTACACTCAATTTGCTGGTTGATTCACATGAACGAGGAATGAGACGCGTCTTGCCCGATCGGATTGTACGTGATCATTCCCCTAAATTCCCGCTGTTAACCAACTCCACCCAGGAGAGAGGCGAGGATGGGGTCATGAGTAATGCCGTATAATGTGGGACAGCCATCATGGAACGTATGGAACGTGACCATGTACCCAGTGCTTTGGTACGGCGGCCTTTCCTTTGAAAGCTACGGTGTCCCTCACCCCTTAAGTACTCAAAACTGAATCAAGATTGCGTTCGACTACCTCTTATTTCTTTGATCATGTTTCCAGTACTGCGGTGGTGGACTAAATCACACTCTCAAACGCAACGTCTACCGGAATCATTTCTCGAATCAGTTCCATTTATTGATTTTTGAATGGGGAACCCTGAGACGGTTTAGTCAAAGTTTGTTCGTCCATTCCATATTGATGGGTCACGGTGAATGGAAGTGAAATCTAGTGCGAATGTCAGTCTCTGGGGTAACTTCCAATTGTTCTAAAGCTGGTCATTGGTCTTCGTAAAAGAATATGCAAACTCACATGAGCCAGCCACAAGCGGGTGGCTTTGCTAGCTTTGTTCTAGACTGAACTATGAAATTCTGGGCAATGAGGGATTGTTTACGGAATCTTAAGCATGCTGCCGAATACAGATATCATGTGGATGAGTCGTTGCTTCTTATGAAGACTCATTCGTACATTGTGTTGGATTCTTGATCACATATCGCATGGACTGAGGTATCTCCCGCAGCTGGAGGCTATCAGAAGACATGAATAATGATAATCCATTGCTTGATAAACGTAAAGCACCCTTGGCCAAAGGACCATGACATTGGCGATACAACATCCCGGGGTGTTCGATTCCTGAGTTCCATTCAAGTTGTCATTGGCTTCTCTGTGAGTCATCTTGACGGATGTCTGGGAAGGACCAGAAGTTGGGCTGTCATTGAGATTTGTGAAGTACCAGGATACATTTGGAATGGTGATGGTACCCTTATATACCTCAGGTTTTTCTAACTTCAGCTTGCTTGTTATCCCTACTAGCTACACTGCAACCCGCTCCAGACGATCCCAACAAGAACACTTTATGGCCTGTGACCCCGAAAAATCATTGGAGGAGATTACGGAGGATCTCCGTGAAGAACTGGATGAAAACGCACGCCAGAAACTCAGGGTGAATATTGGTATCTTATTTATAGCCGTATTAAGCTAAATACCTACAGGATCTCGGGGGTAGCCCGGGTGATGAGGACGATGTTAAGATAACTGTCCCCCAGATTGCGGCTTTGATATTCAAGAACACCTACGGATATGACTGTACTGACGATCCACCTAACAAGGGCGATAACCCGACCCCCATCGGCAAAAAGAAGCCAGAGCTCACCGAACTCGTTCCTCCAGCTTCGGATCAGGTCACGTCGTACCTAAACACTCAAGTCTTTAGGTGAGCCCCACTCATACCAATTCACTACTGAAGCAACCTAACGCCAATGTATGATCAAGTCAAATCGACATTCCCCAAACAGAAGAGTCTATAAAAGGTACAGAACTTTCAACATCACCGGTGTACCAGTGGAGTTGCTGACATTCTTCTATAGAAAAAGCCATCAACGATCTTTACAACCATGTCCAAGAGATCGTTGAAAGCGACGACACCGACTACCAATGGGTACACTCGTCGTACAACAGATCATACGATATGACTAAGAATACCGGAGCACGTTCTATCAAGTGTAACTCGACCTTGGTATACATCTATGGCAGCCTTCTTGAAGATGGTACTCGCGCAAAAATAGCGTTCATTTGCTTCTGCGGCGTAAGTTACTATATTTTGTTATTATTATTATGATACGCCGTATCTAAGGATTTTAGGTCTACTTCACTGCTGATTCGCCAACAGTTCAAGCACAGCGCGAGATTGAACAGGATGCATACAGGACCGCACCCCCCATGCCCGTAATTCCACAAACATCTTTTACAGCGCATCCTAGGATTCTGATACCGGTTTAATAGAAAGGTGGACAGCCCCAAACTCAAGGGCAACTTCAGGAGAGCCTGGATGCTGCGGTCGCGACTGAATTCAAGGACCATTTTCACTACTCGTATTCGACTGAACCGCCCTACCCCCGTGATTCCTTACGTGCAGTAGGGGCTGACAGTGCTCTCCTTACCCGGAACTCCATGCTCCATGCCATTCCAGATCCCAAGGTCGGAGACGACCTCACGAGTTATATTGAGCGATTGTATAAGTAAGTTCGGGCATGCGTCTTCGGAATTACTTGGCTTAAAACAGATATTCGCAGTGGTCTTAATATCACGATAGATGTTATCCAACGTGAGCTACCCATATGCCCATCCGTAATTCACAGTTGGCTTATGAATTTGTCTACACAGCTCAAGCCAGGGCCCACACGGCTAAGATGTACGATACAATCATCAAAACGAGTAAAGGCAATGACAGGTCCTGGGTTCGAGAAACCCTTGACAAGACTTTTGATTCTGCACAAGTCGCGATTAACCCGGTCCGCCAGACTGGTATACTTAGGTGTTGGTATGGTCGAAAGGTGATCAATGCAACCCAAACCGTTTCCATGCTTTACATCTATATCATGACGGTATGTGACACCGGACTATATCCAATTCTACATTTCCAGTTCTCACATTCTGGCTGAACAGATGGTATACGAATTGGAGGACCGCGAGGCAGCCCAGGAAAGGGATCTTTTCACCATCTTGGCTAATCGGTTTCGTAAAGAGAAAGAACCGGATTCAACCGAAGTCCCCTACCTTCAAATCGAAAAATGGGCGAAAGAATATGCCCTGGATGCTTTCAAAAACAGGTTTGAATTCGATTGGGACGGCACCAAAACCAAGGTACCGGATCAAGGGATCGGTCGTGTCATTCCCTTTGCGAGTTTTTTCCGCCTTAAAAACTACCCCGTAACCAACGATGAGATCCTGGCCTGGATCCATGATGAGATACTCAGGTGCGTGAATCATTCTTGTCTTGTGCCACGTTTATCTTTTATGACTGCGACTGTTCACAATAGCAAAAGCTCTCCTATCATCGCCAGAGGTTCGTTACAATCAATTTGAGGGGGAGCCAAAATACTGATATTTGAATGCCGACGCCCGCAGACAGGATCATTAACACCATTTGTAAACATGTGGAGCGCAGTGTCAACAAGGGTGTCATCAAAATTAACGACTGGCACGATGCGGGCACACCAATCACCGGCCAGCTCTTTGATGACGATGATAAGACAAGGAATCGCTACATGCAACTGCGGGCATACTATTTGTTCGTACACGGAAAGTTGAAGATTGGTTCGAACCCGCAGCCAACAGAATGTGTCATCGTTTTTGCACTTGGGGTGGGTGTGATATTTCTGCTGCAGCGAATTTCACAACTGACGTGTATCTAGGCAATCGCTACTTGGAAAATCCCTGATAGCCAAGTGTCTGCGGTTACTTCCCGCCCTGCACCACCGGAAGCGGCCATGGACTATCAGGAAATAACACCCCGTAAAGTCAGCGCCTAGGTATACCGACGGGTCCTATAGCTGCACGAGGCATATGATCGCCCTGTACGAATGATCTTTCAGAATTAAATGATGTACTTGTATTGCCTGACGTGTTCGTAGTTGTTCTTGGCTGATTAGTTGTGCAAATATCTCATCCTCTTGAACGATTCTTGTATGCGATGATACTGTCCAGAAGTGGCTGGAATTCTGCGCTAGTAAGGCCAACAACTCTTGACATTTATCCTTATTTGTTTGGCTAATCTCGTAACATTACCGAGACTAGGGAGAAGGAATTTAGATTCAGCGAGTATCATCATACCAGGGGCAGTCAGGAGAGATGTGCGTGGTGGGTACAACCACGACCAAATCTTGACTGTCGTGTGGGTTCCTAGCAGGTTAAAGGGGGAAAAAGGGATGTCTTCACAAGTTGACACCAGACACGCCCCATGATTGACTTGTCTGTGACTGTGCCTATGAGGACCGTAGTCTATTTCCAGTATGCGGGCACGTTCCTCGTTAGTGAGACTTTTAATCCACACCATACTGGTCATGAACTAGAGTCTGACGACGGACAATCAAACAATGAGAAATCACAGGCGGCGAACACAGCGTACACGAGACCAGTCATGAACTCGAGAGATAACACCTGACTCAGAACTCCAATCAAGTTACTCTGCTGCCCTGTCCACCAGCATATCACTGTCCCCTCATCAAGCGTCACAGTCGCGGCGGTCGCTCACGAGCTACTTCCAACCACCACCTCGTGGACTGTGTTCGCCCATCCATCCTTTCTACCGACCCACCGCTCCCAAAATCACAGTACCCGCGCAGGACCCGTGGCCACGCTAGGAGAAACCTTTCTCGAAACCGCGGTGTCGGATCCCTCCTGCCCCCACGACCCCCTTTCGGGCCCAACCTGCTCGAGTAGGAAAGCTGAACGGCTTTCGCCCATCAAGATCTCGAACCTCACCCAGTTCCAGTTTAGGAACGCAACTTTCGAATCACATGTCACCTAGTAATCAATTTCATTCCCCTACCTGCCGTCGATGAACCAGAGTGAATTTTTCAAAGACGTGTGATTTTGTAGGCAATATATCCAATACCGGCCGCCCTTGTCAAGTTAAAATGGGACAATATATGTTGAGTATGTTATCTCATCTTCTTCGTCACCGAGATTGTCCATGAACCACACATTTTCGTGTGGCCAAAATATGGAGATCAGATCATACCGGTTGATACGCCCAGGTTTGACGATGATACCAAATCAGGACAATATCATGGATGGTATCAATCTCTTACTGGTCCCTGTAAATAGGTAGTGACACACGTCTTGTATGATTGGATTACGTATCATTCAAAATGACTCCAGCTCCTTATGACCACCAAGGCGGTTGTGAACTTGAATACACAGCGCTGCGCCCACTACAAGAATCAAGCTGTTATGGTCAAACCATACGCGGGCTCACCGCAGTGGTTGTACGAACTCTGATGACCAGAATCCACCCATTGCCCGGAAAGTGCTAATGAACACTCCTGGCTTCTGGACTCTATACGTTACTCATAATGAAGTTCATGCTGTGTGGCGACTTGGTGTTGGTAGTGGGGCTGATGTTGGGTCCCAGCCACATGATGAGAGTGTCTCATCAATCTTTTGTTGGCCATATCGTCTTTAAGCTTTTTATCAAAGCAGGGACGACAGTGAACCAATGACTTTCATACCCCTTTTCTGTAAGAGGAAAACCCTTTATGTGCACCTGTCTTTGTCTTTCTTCTATGGTCTTCTGTGATGAATAGGCGTATAGGTCAATTTCAAATTTTCTCCTTTCGTAAGATATGGTCGTGCACCTCTACCGAGGTGATTCGAAGCTACAAATCTTTCCAAGGTTGTTTCTCCAAGTCTATGAGGGTCGGGTAGCCGCGTCCCTTGGATACACTAATGTAGTCAGTCAACAGTAACATCCGATCATCCTCAGGGAAGCCAAACAAAAGGGATCAAGGAACCCGGTCACTGGTTTTTGTAAACGCGCAAAATTCAGTTAGCCAGTAGCAAAATCGGTGGCTTCGCTAACTTGATTTCCGGACTCTATAAGTGAAATGCCTGGAAGACTGTGTGACTTATACATTTATTCGATGCGGATGGTGCCTGAGCGGGCACAAGAAGTATCATGTGGATGAGTAGCTGCTTCTCATCGGGGCTTATTATATGTTGCATTGGGTTCTAAAGCCACCGATAAAGATATCTAGTGCTTGATAGCTCCTGATTTAACGCAAAACACCCTTGATGAGAAATCCATGACATCCGCAATGTAACAATCTCAAGTTCGGATCCTGAGTGCCAGTGGCAGAACGTGGAACGCACGATGCGTGAAGGCCTGGTGGTGCTGTTGCTGATAACCTGCTACTGTCGTAATAGTTTCATAAAGAGTGCGGTGCGGAATGAAAATCTGATAGGGAGGCAGTGGCGCGATTCCGCAGCGAACAGACGAGGACAGGATGGTATCCTAACAGGTGCATGAGGGGGGCCAAAAGTTGAATTGCTATTGAATTGTATCAACTTTTTGTGCCCTATGGTTTCCCATAATCGCAGAAGACACTTGGAGAGATGTCCCTTAAATACTTCAAGTTTTCTTGACCCCAGCCTATCTACCAGTTCTACTACCTACACTGCAACCGCTCTAAACTTTATTGACAACAACACTTCAATATGCCACTGATAATGCGGTGTGATCCTGACAGAACGTTGCAAGAGATTACAGCAGATCTCCGTGCACAACTGGACGCAAATGCGCGCCAGAAACTCAAGGTAAACACTGTAATAACCAACCACAGCTGTAATGGACTAAATGCCGACAGGATCTCGGGGGTAGCCCAGGCGATGGAGACGACGTCAAAGTAACAGTCCCACAAATTGCGGCCACGATCTTCAAGAACACCTACGGATATGAGCACACCGACAACCCACCTAACAAGAGTGATACACCGGAACTCATTGGCAACAAGAAGCCAGAGCTCATCGAAGTCGTTCCTCCGGCCTCGGATCGGATCACGACGTACTTGGACACTCAAGTTTTCAGGCAAGCTACTCCCATTTCACGGCTAACCCAATCTAACTCGAAATATCATTCAGTCAAATCGATATTCCGGAGTGGATCAAGGGTGCATTCTCTCTACCTGTGGATCTGTACCGGTGAAATTGTTGACATCGTTCTACAGAAAAGGCCGTCAACGATCTTTACAATCATGTGAAGGCTATCGTTACAAGCGACGGCACCAACAAACAATGGGTACACTCGTCGTACAACAGATCATACGATATGACCGAGAAACCTGGAGTGCGTTCCGTCAAGTGCAACTCGACCTTGGTATACGTCTACGGCAGCCTCCTGGAAGATGGTACTCGCGCAGAAATAGCGCTAATCTGTTTCTGTGGGGTAAGTCGTATTCTTCCGACTGCGACGCACCCCATCTGAGGCTTTCAGGTTTACTTCACTGCCGATTCGCCGACGGTTCAAGCACAGCGCGAGATCGAGCAGGATGCATACAAGACCGCACCTGCTATGTCCGTGAGTTCACGAACACCCCTTCTGGCGCATTTGATGTTCCTAATAGCAGTTGAACAGGCCGGAGGACAGCCAAGGAGTCAAGAAGAAATCAAAACGAGTCTGGACGCGGCGATAGCAACTGAGTTCAAAACCCAGTTTGGCTACCCGTTTTCACCGATCGCCCCTTACCCCACTGATTCCTTCCGGACAAAGGGCGCTAACAGTGCCCTCTTCACCCTTAACTCGATGCTTCATGCCATTCCAAATCCTCAGGCCGGACATGATCTCACGAGCTATATTGATCGATTGTACAGGTGAGTTTTGGCACGTGTATTTGGGATTACTCGGGCTAAAACTGGTCCGCAGTGGTCTTGACATCACTATTGATACTGTCAAAAGTGAGCTGCTCATGCGCTTATCTTTACCTAACAGTCGACTTATTAATTGGGTTACAGCTCAAGCTAAGGCTAATACGGCTAAGCAATACGATACAATTATCAAGACGAGCCAAGGAAATGACAGGTCTTGGGTACAAGACCGCCTTGACACGAGCTTTGACATTCCAGAAGTTTCCGTCAACAAAGTCCGCCAGACCGGTGTACTCAGGTGTTGGTATGGTCAAAAGGCAATCGACGCAAACACGACTATTTCTATGCTTTACATCTATATTATGACGGTACGTGACTCTGGCTTATCTGATCGCGATGGTTTTGGTTTTCACGCTCCAGCTCTGAATAGATGGTTTACGAATTGGAGGACCCCGAGGGAGCCCAAGAAAGGGACCTCTTCAACATCCTCGCCAACCAGCTTCGTAAAACGACAGATATCAATTCGAAGACTCTCCCCTTCCTTGAAATCGAGAAATGGGCGAGAGCCTACGCCAGGGAGGGTTTCAAACAAACTCTAGGATTCGAGTACGAAGGTGTCAAAACCATTGTACCAGAAAAGCCTGCGATTGGTCAAGTTATTCCCTTCTCCAGCTTTTTCAGCCTCAAGAAGTATCCTGTAACCAACGATGAGGTACTGGCATGGATACATAATTCGGTGCTTAGGTGTGTGAATTTTTTGAGTCCCGAGCCGCTTTCATTATCCTGAATTTGACAATAATACAGCAAAAACTATCCGGTCGTCGCCAGAGGTGCGTTTCATTTCCCTTGAGTGGAAGCCAAATGACTGATATTCGATTGCGGACGTCCACAGACAGGATCATCGACACCATTCGTAAAAATGTGGTGTACAGCGTCAACGACGCCATCGTCAAAACCAATGACTGGCACGAAGGGGCGACCCCGATTACCGGTGAGATCTTTACTGATGACGATGAAAAAAGAAATCGCACCATGCAGCTACGAGCGTACTACTTGTTCGTACACGGAAAGTTGAGGGTCGGCTCGAACCCGAAGCCGGCAGAATGTGTTATTGTTTTTGCACTTGGGGTGAATGGGATTGTTTTGCTGGGGTATTCTCGCAACTGACATATATTCAGGTAATTACCACTTGGAAGGACCCTGATAGCGAAACATCCGCGGGTACTTCCCGCGCAGCCGGAGGATATCAGCGTACAGCGCCCCGGAAGGTCAATGCCTGAGTACACCCATGTATCTCGTTAGTGCCCGAGTCATATGATTGCCCTATGAAAACCATCTGTCGACTCCAAATGGTGTACTTGTATTCATAGCTTGATGTGGTCATTGACTGAATACTTAGTTGTGCAAATGTCCGATCTGTTTCAACAATATTTGATACTATGACTAGAATTCTGTACTCGGGTCAACAACGGAACCAACAACTCTTGATACCCAACCCTCTTCATCGGGCTGGTCCTCTAATGTCGACGAGACCGGGTGGGACCTAGAGCTTAGTGAAGAATATTGAGCGGGGTGGGGTAGACAGGCGATATTATCAACGTATAATCAGCATTACAAATGTTCGTGTACGACTATCTTTTCGTGCGTATTGTCAACATACGCACTATGACAGACAAACATGCGGATCATATCATTAAAACATAGAGACAACTTTTGGCGCCCCGCTCGCGTCTGTCCCTGTGTAGCCAGCGCAGGTGGTGGATTGGGGGGTGGAGGTGGGGAAAATGAAGAATGTTGGCACAGTTGGCACCAGACATAGTTGTTCATGATGGATTTTTGTTTCCCTTTGATAGATTACTACAGCGAGAGTGCAATGACAAGGCTAGATAGACAACTCTCTCTTACGATCCCTCCGTCCCTCGTCCGACTTTGTAGGGTCCTATTGCTTCTAAGATACCGTTATATAATCTATGCAACTTGCCCTGGAAATAGCTGCTTCCTTGGGAAATTTGAATGGGAGAATGTACGTCCAATATGCTGTCTCATCCTCCTTATCAACAACACGAAACCCTCCAACTGGATCCCCATCCAAACTGCGACGTAATCATCTGGCGAATGTCTGCGTGCCTGGTGGATTACTTCGTAGAAAGCTTGGAAACAATGACACCCATTCCTGGCATTTTTCGTCCATACTGTTGCGTGGGAGTAATTGTGGAGTCGAGAGGGTTTGTGGGGATCCCAGACCTGGAAAAATACAATTAGAAGAGCCAATCTAGTTTCATTAAACGTTCCTGACTCGCCTCGAGCCCGTACTCGCAGCTTGTACAGCTCATAAGCGGCCAGGAGCTATCCATACGCTGGGTCCGATAGAAGACTGCCAGATCTCTATCGGAGGTCAATTTGTTCAAGTCAAGCCTTCCAAATGGCATCTCCTGAATGATCTGTTGGTTTCTAAGGGCGGACCAACCATGGGCAATTTGATTGTTTCTGAGGGTGGACCAAGCAAGGGCATCATCCTGAAAAACGATGTGAGAATTGGTGAGCCCGACAACCTCGATTTTGAGGAACTAGATACACACAAAGAAGATTACGAAGAAATGTTGTGGTTGGTACTCCAATAAAGAAGCGATGTCAAAGACCTTTAGCGTATGAACAACTTCTGGATCATCAAATGACAGTGAAGTTCTGATGACATGATTAATCCAATCGCAAGAAGCCTGGGGATAAAGCTCGCTACGCAGTCCATCGTCTGAATCAATACAAGGCCAAGACAGGGTGAGGTACACTTCTGGATTTTCCAGAGTCTCTACTGATGCTTTTGTGAATGGTCGTCGAGTATATAAAGTGAAAGAAGCTCACCATTCGGGATGTCCCTCATGAGCCTAATTGTACAATCTGTCATTAATAGGTGATACTCGTGGCCGTGGTCCGCGAATATTTTGGAGTGGTATCTGAGGTAGCCCAGAAAGGAATAATGATGCGTGTTCAGTGACGTGTTATCGTCAAAAGCCTGGTCTGGTGGACAAATTTTGAGAACGGAATGGAGATGGTGAAGAGAGCCGTATGCAGCATCCGGGCATATTCCTAAATAATTGCACTGGAGGGCAAATGACTTGAGTTCCCAGAGGTATATGCCGAGCAGCAACTTTTTGGTAGTTGGCAGTATGTTGTGAGGTACCAGTGAAAGGATGTGATCGTATAACGCATAAAGTCTTGCCAGTGGGTGAGATCCACCTTCGCGCGGCCTGGATAGAGTATAGTCAACGACCTTGAGCATCTGGCGGAGCTGGAACATGGGATTCCCGCCAGCTGGATCATCAACATATCTGATGACAGTGGAAGCGTACGCAAACATTCCACCCGACGACGCAGCAATCTTGCAGATGTCATGTTCTTCGGGCCAACGAGAGAAGCGTGATAGCGCAGGGTACTTGGTCTTGATTGCTCCGAAACTATTGTGGAGGTAGAGTTCGACATCACGGCAGGCTTCATCAGAATCGATAATCACTTCCTCCTTCACATAGCTGGGGAGTGCTCTTGGAAGGGACAGGAATGTGGTTATTTGTGGCTCTGGGCGACTGGAGATGATCCAGATGAGAGGGGCAGTCGGATAGGTAAGGCAGAAGTATGAAATGAGACCAAGGATTTCGCGCTGCTTGGATTCCCCATTGCATTCGTCTAAACCGTCGATTATTATCAATAGCGGTAGCCGTTCACGGTATATGCGATGCTGCACGAATGGTTCAGCAAAGAATTTCGTAAATATCTTCGTTACTGATTTCTGTGGCAGCAGGGGATCGAGGGTAATCGCCCGTAGAAGGTAGTTGTGATACGGTGGGTGTCTGATGGCGATCTGATACGCGAGTGTGGTGAAAACCTTGGATGGATCATCGCGTCGGTTAGCAGCGAAGAACAGGGATGCGCCCAGAATCACGTTGACTGCAGTTTCTGCGACTGTCTGCATAATTGCTGACTTGCCAACGCCAGCAGGTCCGACAAGCCAGAGCATCCTTCTCTGGCGTCCACCACCGTCCAAGAATTCCTGGATCTTTCGTATGATAGAGAGTCGGGTTCCGGGGTGGCATCGAGGGGGAGGATCCCTGGCAGATGAATCAAACTCTGCACCCCACAATATACGATCTTTGAGTAATTTCATTACTGGTAGGCGACCAAATCAGAACAATATTGTAGATGATAGCACCAAATTCTTACTATGTGGGTGATGAGATACGTCTTGCATGATCGGATTGTTTATTATACAATCATGCATGTCGATGGGTCCTTGCGGCCACCAAAATGGCTGAGAGCTCGGGTACATGTTGTTCTGGTCAACGCAAGTAATCAGCATTGTAATATGTGAACCGCATACGGAAACGGCACTTACTGCTGTGTTCGTGTAGAGTTGCCCAGTATCGAAGTGTTGGTATAGAAGAGGGTATACAGAATCCATCCCCCAAAATTCGCTCATTATCAAGAAACCACGAGTGGCAAATACCAGATGAAGGGGGCAAAGCCGAGTCGATGATGCCTTTACAAGCCGATACTTAAGTCCGGGAGATAGACGCCTTTATGAGCAATCGGACACAGACCACAGCAGTGCCTCGTCGTTCGATGTCTTCTCGCCACCCTTACTCCTACACGGGCGATGCTGGGGTCTCTCACGGTGTGTTGAATATTTTAAGCCATATGAATTGGAACAAGTCAGCACTGCACCTTATACATATTCGGATCACGATACTCGTGAGGTAGCACGAGAGAATGAGGGGAGGCTGTGGCAACGAGGCCAGAAAACAACCCGAATCACACCGCATGAACCAAAAATAAGAGTGCTGTTGATCACAGCCACGCAATTGAATGTTCTTGAACAATGACGAGCGAATAGTTCCTGAGGCCCGCAGTTGGTTGACGTCCAAGAGCTCACAAGGCTGGAGGTGGTCATTCCAAGGCTCAAATCATGACGTACATCGTAGCCTCAATTAGTGATATGACATGATCAGTAACCCAACTTTGGCACATCTACCCACCTTCCTTTCCCCAATCCCCAAGCAATCCTGTATTCGCAGATCGTCATCACAGATATTCAACTCAAACATGTCCAAGCTGGAATGGATTCTTTTGAATTTATTGATCTTGGGAGGATTTATAGTCAGATCATCATCGTGGAATGATTACGGACTTCAATGCAGTTGACGGCAGGCATTTCATGCCTCTGATCCTTGACCACCGCCAGATATGTTCGATGACGCCGGGACCAAGCATGATGTATTAGTGACGCGGTCCATAGAGAAAAATGTATTTGATCTGATTTATTTGGCATTTAACGCACCAACCGAGTGGATCTTTCCACCCTTCCTTGCTTCTTGGAGTGCGTTATATGTTACCGCGTGTCGTTCTGCCCCAGAAAATGGGTCATCATCGATGTAACCTGCGATGAACAAACAGGTAGCGATGTTCCAAACATTTCCCCTACCGGATCGGAACTGTGCAAGCGACTCGCCCACGTCTTCAATGTGTTCATATGCCTATGGAATTTGGAAATGATCTCGGTCACTGGGTAGGAAAGATCGACAACGCGGGCCTAATCTTGTATATGACGCAGAGCATAAATAGGCTAAATCTCACTGCTGAATATATTGCCTCGGTTGACATCTGAATCCCTCTACCCCTGCCCAACGTGTGCCTTGTTCTCGTATCCTGTATCAAATCTACCTGACTTTGTCTGCCAGGAAGGCACATAGGTACATGGTAACATCAAGATCCGACCGATGACCAGTCGTCGGTCATCAGCTGGCAAGTTAGATCTCGAAACACAAGAGGGTCGGGTGACTCGCCAATATCCAGTAGTACCCAGCACCTCGAGGATTGTCTCCCTTGTGGCATAGTTCTGGCACGCCGATAATGGGCATCGGATATCCTAAGGCGTCAAGTACAGCCATGGTAAAGACGGAGCTGTGGTGGACACATAGGTGCAGGTGGGTTCATCGTTGGTGTTCAGCAACATTGCGAGATCAACTCGGGCGGACCCTGGAGACAGGGGTGGTCAAAAAACGGCGACCCCACTGGTCGGATCACAAACGACCGACAATTCATACTCAAACGGTGAGTAAACATATTAACCATTAGTGAAAATCAGTCACAACATTTTCATTCAGAATAAAAACACAACGATATGGTATCGCGGCATCTATGAGCAAACCAGAAATCTATGCAAAACATCAGACTCGTAATAGCAGGATACAAAAACATTGGTTGTGGCGCAGCCAGCGGGGTATGTGGGAGGTTGTGGGTGGCATGGGATGAGGGGTTGTTGGTTATCCTGCAGCTTCAATCGAGACTCCGATTGTCTCGTCCGGGATTGTATCGCTGGTTGTTGTTATGGTCATGACGGCGACCTCTCAAGAGGTCCGGGGTGCCATGGTAGGGCAAAACCAGCCGCCCTTCTTATCAATGCTTTTAATGAGGATATAAGCAAAGGCATTTTGTGTCGTTATGGTGTGAAGATAGATAAAGCCAAGGGTGTGTGTGGAGGTGAATGACTCGATAGCATAGCCCGGATAGCACACAAATGAAATCAACAGTTTATATACAACTTGCAATCCAGTCTCGACTAAATACCCTCGTACACCAGGGCAACTTGCCAGCTGGATTCTCACTCCCAATCTGCATCCTGCGATCCAAATTTTGTGTCCACGCGATAATCAACATGGTATGCAACACGTCAAGTCTCTACTCCATCTCCTTGGCGTTCCGGACATACACGGTCTGTTCCAACAGGGAGCATAACACCGGACTACAAAGGGTCGGAGTGCATGTATATAATAAGTATGATTTTATACATGCGTGATCCTGGATCTTAGGGTTCTCTTGACACCGGAGACATTTCCTGTCAGGAACCAACCAATGACATCGTAGACTGAAACAAAAATTATCGTGGCTGACCTGCCGTTAATTAGTCTCGTCTTGTCAACTGCAATGTCTAGATGCGTAAAAAAGAGGTTGCGAGAGGTGGGAGGGGTCGGGGAAGGGAAGGGCCACCCGACAGTTTACGTGTTTCACAGAAAGACCTTTCTGCCTTACCCCATCTCCCCAACTGCATGCCCCGATCATAGAAAGCCAAGGGGCGCCAGAACGCTGAGACCAATAGGGGAAGGTTGGACCAACCACCGGGTCAAGGGCCATTTTGTCCAAGTCGAGCCTTCCGAACGGCATCTCCTAAATTATTCAATGTCCTCTGGGGGGTGACCAAAGCATAGGCGTTATTCCGGATACAAGGACCAATAAGCCTCGGAAACTTAGATTTTGAGGGACCAGGAACAGCTTTCCTTGAACCGGTCTGTTGATCTGGAAATGTTAAAAACCTACTCTTGCCCATGCCCTCGCGCGTGTCTGGCCTAATAGAGGAGACCTATCTGTGATGGTACATTCATCACACAACGACATCCATGACCTGATTCTGGCTGTTGCGTGACCACCTGTGCAGGCAGAAGGCAGTGAATTGAAGAACGAGAGGGTGAGTAAAATGAAGACCATTGGCAGATGTTTATCGAGAGGTGGCAGCGTCGTATTGGGAAAAAGGGGTCGTCTCCTAGAAAGTCAGGAGTACGATGAAGCAGTATATAAAAGAGAAGTCTCACCTGGTGTTCGTCAACTGTCGTGTTGTCGAACACAGGTACGCTATGTTCAATTTTCGTTGTACTTGTATTTACTGAAGTAAACTGTCGTGTTGTCGAACACAGTTCGAAATTGTTAGCCTAAGCATATATATCAAACACTGCGCACGCACCGAAAATTATCATTCGTTAATGTTGACCCTGGAAGTGGTTGTTATTATGGGTGGTTTTCTGTTTGCCTTGTATAAAACACTATAGCAGATGCATGTTAAAGCAATGTCAGAGCTAGAAGACAATAGTTTTTTATGACTCCCCCCGTTCCTAGTCCGACTTTAAGGTATCGTCTTCTAATACTGTTACATAATCTATCCGACTCGTTCTATGACCAGCTGCCTCCTTGTTAACTTTGAACGGGACAATGTACATCCAATGTGCTGTCTCATCTTCTTCATCAACAACATCATATAATAAGAATCCATCCAACTTGATCCCCACCCAAACTGTCACACGATCATTTGGTGAATGTCTGTGCGCTTGGTGAATCACATTGTGTGCAGCTCGGGAACAATGGCACCCATCCACGGTTTTTCTCACCCATGCTGTCAAGTCCTCGTCCATCAGTGGGAATTCAATGCGAAGGTCATAGGCCTGGAAGACAATCAGGAGAGTCCGATTTGACTTCATAAGAAGGTCTGCCTCACCTTCATCTCACACTTGCAGCCTGTTAAATTTGTAACCGGGAAGGGGACGCCGGAACGCCGGGACCAATAGAAGATTGTCGGAAGGTCATCGAAACTCAATAAATTCAAGTCAAGTCTTCCAAATGGCATCTCCTGAATGATTTGATGGTTTCTGAGGGTAGACCAGGCATGGGCATTCTCCTGGAAAATGATGTGAGGTTTGATGGGCTCGAGAACCTGTATGATGAGGAACTAGATACGCACAAGGAAGAGCATGAATAATCGTACTGATTGGAGCGTTTCCACAAACCCGATATCAAGGACCATCGCAGCGTGAATGAAATTTGGATCGTCAAGTAGCGGTGAAGTCCAGGTGGCGGCAACAGCAAGGTCTTCCGAAGAAAAAGCATAAAGATTGCTGCGCAGTTCAACATCATCTGGATCGGTACTGGGCCAAGATAGGGTGAGGTGCGTTTCTGGATATGCTAGAATGTCCGCTTATGGATCTGTAAACAGGCTGGGAATGATACAGAGCAAGAGACGCTCACCATTCGGGACGCTCCTCATAAGTCTAATCGCACACTCCATGATTAATAGATGAGCCTCGTGCTCATAGTCCACAAATAGTTTGGACCGGTCTCTGAGGTAGTCCACAAAGGATTTATGATGGGGGGCCAGTTCCGTGTTTTTGTCAAAAGCCTGGTCGGGTGGACAGATTTTGACGGCGGAGTGGAGATGATGGAGAGCGCCGTATGCGACATCCGGGCTAATTCCCAAAAAATTGCACTGGTAGGCAAATGAGGGGAAGTACGTGAAATAAGCCAGGAGGAGTAACAACAGCCTTTTGGCTGTCGGTAGTACGTTTGGAGGTATAAGGGAAATAATGTAGTCATATAACGCATGTAGCCCCGCCAGCGGATGGGGCACACCTTCACACAACCTTGATAGACGATGGTCAATGACCTCGAGGACTTGTTGAAGCTGGGATACAGGATTCCCGCCAGCTGGGTCATCAACGAATCTGATTACGGTTGAAGCGAATGCGAACATGCCATTTGAAGATGCAGCGATTTTGCAGAAGTCCTTTTCGGCAGGCCAACGAGAGAAGAACCACAGCGCGGGATATTTTGTCTTGATTGTAGTGAAGCTATCGTGGAGGTAGAGTTCGACATCGCGGCAGGCTTCATCAGAATCAATAAGCACTTCCTCCTTCGCATAGCTGTGAAATGCTTTCGGAAGAGATAGGAATGTGGTTATTTGCGGCTCCGGGCGGCTAGATATGACCCAGATGAGAGGCGTAGCTGGGTAGGCAAGGCAGAAGTATGAGATGAGACCAAGGATTTCGCGCTGCTTGGATTCCCCTTTGCACTCATCTAAACCGTCAATTACAATCAATAGTGGTAGCCTTTCACTGTAGATGCAACGTTGCACGAATGGTTCGACGAAGAATTTTGTAAATATCTTCGTCACCGATTTCTGTGGCAGCAGGGGATCGAGGGTAATCGCCTGTAGAAGGTAGTTGTGATACGGTGGGTGTCTGATGGCGATCTGATAGGCGAGCGTGGTGAAAACCTTGGACGGATCATCGCGTCGATTGACGGCGAAGAACAGGGATGCGCCCAAGGTGACGTTGACTGCAGTTTCTGCGACTGTCTGCAGGATTGCCGACTTGCCGACACCAGCAGGTCCGACAAGCCAGAGCATCCTTTTCTGACGTCCACCATCGTCTAGGAATTCCTGGATTCTTCTCATGATAGAGAGTCGGGTTCCGGGATGGCATTGAGGGGGAGGATCTCTTGCGGATGAATCAAACTCTGCACCCCACAATATACGATCTTTGAGCGATCTCATTGCTGGTAGGCGACCAAATCAGAACAATATTGTAGATGATAGCACCAAATTGTTACCATGTGGGTGATGAGATACGTCTTGCATGATTGGATTGTTTATGACAAAATCATGCCACATGTTGATGTTACCGGGTCCTTGAAACCACCAAGATTGCTGTGCGTTTGGGTACACGTTATTCTGGTCAACAAGAGTCATCAGTATCAGTATTATTATGGTCAAGTTGCATATGGATGGGACTCGCCATTGTGTTTGTATAGAGTTGCCCGGTGTCGAAGTGTTGGTATGGTACAGGGTGTATAAAATCTAGCCCCAAAAATTCACTCATTGTCGAGAAAGCACAAGTGCCAGAACGCCAGATGGAAGGGCAAAGCCAAGTCGATGATGTCTGCACGATCGGATACTTAAGTCTGAGAGATAGGCGCCTTTATGGGCAATCGGACCCAGCTACAGCAGTGCCTCGTCGTTCTCGCCACCTTTATTCCTCCACGGGCGATGCTGATGGCTCTCACAGTGTGTTGTATATTTTAATCCATGCAAGTTGGCACTGCATCTTACGCACATACTTATCACAAGATTCATGAGGCAGCATGAGGAAATGAGAGGAGGCTGTGACAACGAGGCTATAAAACAACTTGATCGCGACAAAGAACGAGCTGTTGATCACAGCCACATGGGCGCTTGACTGCTGATTGGCCATGAGCCACCAGCTTTCGGAACTCTCTAGCCTTTCAACTTCCCTCGCCAGTACCAACGACGATGGAGTCCTTCACATTTAAATCTGCCCCATAAGTGGCGTACCTCGCGAGTACATATAAGCGAGGTGTATATTCTCGGACACGGGGCACGTGGTCATTATTTGACCCATGATGATCGAAAAGGCGCCCACCCACTTGACCTTGACTCGTGACCCGACACGCCCCCTTCGACCCTCATCGCCTGGGGACTTGGATCTTCCATTCCCCTTTACCCAACTTGTACTACTGGTGGTATTTTACACATGCTACTCATTCCTACCGTGTCTCATCAGACGAGCGAGCTGAAATTTTCTACACCACTATGTCCTGGCTTCTTGCAAGTTCACTTCATTTAAACTCGTTCCCCCTAGCCAACAAATCGCGTCTCAAAAAACAACGCACGAAACTCTGCTTGCCAGCGCCTACATTCCTTTCTCTGACATCTCGAGTACTGTTTCTGGCCCTTTGGCATTACAAGTGGTTCTGACATGGTTGGGGATATGTGCTCTGAATGCCGAGTAGACATCTTGACCCCGGCAGATTACCAAATTTACATTTGATCCTTCTCTGGCATTATCTTTGAGGGTGAAGAATGTCAGAAATCTTGTAGCCGAATCGCCTTGTCAATGGTGCGTATTCTGTTCTTCTATCAATAATATACAATAAAACTAACTCGTTAGGATCACACAACGCATCCAAGAACTATCCTCTACAACCGGTGGAGCCCTGTGTGGTCGCGTACAGGAACTTTGACACGCCCACCAACATCCTCCACCAAAACAAACCCATCATCCCACCCCCATCCCTAACAACATATCTGACGCTCACACTAGGCACAGTGAACATTATCGGCAGAATGGTCCCACAACCGTATCGCACAGCCCAAGCACAAGCTTCTAGAAACGTATGAACATCGGCCGAAACCCGTTTTGAACTTGAGGGTCCCTCGCCAGTATGTTCTCATAGTTCTTTATCACCGCTGGTGGTGCGCGAGATATCGAATGGGGTGGTGGGACTCAGGGTCAGGATGGGGATGAGGAGGATGCGTGAGTTTGGAGAGCAGTAGTGAATCGAGTGACGGGGACTATTCGCTGGGCGCATGGGGTTGAGTGTTTCCCCTCAAATTCGAAGATGAACACCGGGGTCAAGATTAGGGTCATGATTGAAGAGAACACGAGGGGCGAGATTAGAGAGTTTGAGTAGATCTTCTCGACTAAAACACTAGGAGACGGAATCTAATGAATATTTGTGCAATATATATATATACATTGGTCAATTACTCGCACCCCCTCGCACAAGGGTGTAAATGACCCCCGAGGCCTGTGGTAGGTCAGGTGGTCACCCCCAAACCCAAGTCATGACGTCCACCGCACATCCAGTCAGTGGTATAGCGTGATGACTGACTCGACTTGCCTTTGAATCCATCTCTCCTGGGAAGAGGAACAAAGCTATATCTCAGTATTGAGCGAAAAACAAAGTAACGCAAAACGGAGAATTGACGTACCCGATCACGGCGTCAGGGTTTGAGCGGAGTCTCGACGTACTACGAATTAAAAAAGGGAAGAAAAGCCGGTTCATCATCTGACGGGACTCCATGACTTCACATCCAAATCCTCACGCTGTTGCAAGTTACAAACATATTGGGTTGGTTTGTTGAATATGTTACAATCGGACGCTGTTGGCAGCAGGGGTGAAGCTGATCGACACAATCAGATCATCGGCATTCCCACTGACATGGAGGATTCACGGACCTCTGGCTGACGGTAGGCATTTCATACCTCACGTCTACAATCTCCTCCATATTCTTGATGCCACTGGGAAAGATAACGATGTACCAGTGACGCGGTCCATGGGAAGGGCCGCCTAGGCGGGTGCAAATACTTGATCTGACTAGTTTGGTACGTCAACCAAGCGGATCTTCCTTGCTTCCTGTAATGCTTTGTATACTGCCAGACGTCGTTCTTCTCCAGCAAATAGGACATCATCGATGTAATCTGCGACAGAACATAAAGAGGAAGCGATGTCAGATGAATCTAAAAAGAAAGAAAGAAGCATTTCACCTACCAGATTAAGCAACTTGTCCGCGCCTGCCAATGTGCTCGTAGCCATGGAATATGGATACAATCTTCGTCACTAGGTGGGAAAGATTGTTAATACGTGCGTGATCCAATATATGCCACATAGCATAAATAGACCAGATTTCACTGATGAACACATTGCCTCTGTTGACGCTCGCATCCTCAACCCCTGCCCTTGTGTGCCTCGTTCTTGTATGCCTGTGTCGGCCGCTCGTCTTTGACCGTCAGTAAGACGTGCATAGATCCGTGAAAGATATTGTAGCACAGGATAACATCAAGATACGGCCGTCGATCACTGGTTGATAAGATAGTCTTGAGATACCAGAAGGTCAGGTGACTCACCGATATCCAGTACGCAGTGCCCTGGGGACCATGTCCCTCGTAATATAGTTCTGGTATACCCCAAGTCCAATGAGGGGCATCGGCATTGAGTACAGCCATGGCAGGGATGGGATAGTGGAGGACACACAGGCGCAGGCGGATTGTTCAGTCGCATTGGCGAATTCCTCGCGAGTTAGGACATGGTGGGGTGGTAAAAGAACGGAATGTGACGGTGACTCCGCCGGACGGATCACCAATTCTCAAACAGTGAGTAAACACGTTAACCGTTAGTGGAAATTGGTCACAAATGTTTATTCAGAATCGAAACACGACAATATAACATGACGATTATCAACAAACTGGAAATCTGTGCAGAACATCAAACTTGACAATTGTGCGTGCGTTCAGGAAACAGAGACACCGCGGCACAGCCAGCAGGGTGTGGAGAGGGTCGTACAGGGTGGTCGTGGATGGCATGGGAGATGGGAGGCGCTTGCCACTATCTGGTTGGTGGCGAGACAGCGCCGGGGCCCGTTGCGGAAATCGTAACCCTGATTCTCTCGTTCAGGACTAAGTCCCTGGTTGTTGTCACGATGGTGACAGTGACCTCCAGAGAGGTTCGGGGTGTGGGGCTGGGGCTGGGCCGGCCACCCTTCTTCATTAGTGCCTTTAGTGACGATATATTTGAAGGCATTTCGGGGAGTCAAGGTGTGAATATTGAAGAGGGCGAGGGTGTATAAGAGGGGGGATTTCTCGTTAGGATAGCCCAGATAGTACCCAAATAAAATGAACAATTTATATACAACTCGCAATCTAGGCATGAGGAAATGCTCTCGTACACCGGAACAAACTACCAGCTGGGTTCTCAGTCTCGTTTGTCGTCCTGTGATCTAACATTTGTATTCCCGTTGGGGAACAGCATGGCAGATAACGCGTCGAGTCTCCACTTCGTCTCCTTGGCATCCAGGACAGAACAGTAGGAAACATAATGCCAAACTACAGAAGGGTGGAATGGATGTAATGGGTATGTCTTCCACACATGCGTGATCCTGCATCTTTGATTGGGCAGAGACGACAAGAACTACTGGCTTTCTTCATACCCCTCATCTGCCACCGACATTTCCATGACGCCTTCTTTAACAACCCCAACATCTCCCTCCTTGATACTACTGCCGAGTTTTGCCTGCTGCATAACCCGTGGATAATCAGGAACGAGGGGTGAAAGCTGCACACATACAATTTCCACTTCCCTCATCCAGCTCCTCGTCTCATGATTAAACCATCCATATCAAAAATGGTGGTCCGCGGTAGATGCGATGTGAATGGTCCGGAAAAGAACGTGGTTAACATTGGTTTCTATCACACTACCGCGGTAAGAGGTCGAGAGTAGTGTCCTGAAGAGAAGGAGTTGGCGGCGTCTCCTACTCCAGTGATGGGATACTGTACCTCGAATGGCGAATATCACTTATCAGTCTCCGCGTCCTCACAGAACCATTCCTCCATCTAAAAAAAATTATATCCGATATCAACATGCACTAACCTTAATCCTCCCAAGAAGGTCATAAGGAACTCCTGGCATACAACGTTTACCAAGCGTGGCATTCCCAACATACCAATACAAATCATCACCACCTCGACATGATATCGTACCTCCTGACAGCAGACCCCACACTCACACTACAAGGCGCAGTCAACGTTATCAATGGAATGATCTGCGACCGTACCGCGCAGCTCATACGTGAACGCGAAACTCACCAACCTCGGCCAAAATCCGCTATGAACAACTTCAATGGACAGGTGCTCTCGCCAGTACTCACTCGCCATTCTTCGGCAGCGATGGGCAAGACGGCAAGTCAGATGATGGAGACGATGATGGGGAGGGTGAAGGGGATATGGAGAATGCACGGGTCGGGAGGGTGTTTGAAGATCAGAAGATTCGAGAGGCGCAAACAGAGGGACTACGGACGCGTCGGATGATATTCAGCTCGTCCTTGAGGAACTCTAGGATACCCTCTCAGGGAAATGAATGCCCTGCAACTCGTCAAGACTTCCAATACCCGTATATTCCATACAATCATATACGTCGGACTTGATGAAGAAAGTGCACTGGTCAAGCTCAAGACGCATTTCCTATGTAGGAGCTCCAATGTGGACACACGGACAAAAGAAATAATAAGCACGAGGATGAATATTTGCCTTCATGGCATGAAAACGTTGGTTAAGGTTCATGGAGAGTGGTGGCAGCGCCATTGAACTTGAGTGTTCCAGATGGATCGCTAAGGGAGGAAGGAAAGAGGCCAAGAAAGACTAAGGAAGATGCGTACACGATCCTGGAGAAACTAGCAGAGGGGAGGGCCAATGTTGATGGGACTGTGCCGATGTTGTAACAAACCGGCTTTGGGGTAGTCATCTGGGATGGGCCGTCCAGCACCCAAAAGAGCCCTGTTGAGGAGAGCAGTATTCTGGAACCGGGTCACTCACTATTATCCAATCATAGTCCTTTACCGGCGCTGGCAGTATGCAGGATGCTGAGTCGGGTGGTGGGGCTAATAATCAGGAAGAGGATGAGGATACGCGAGCTTGTTGACGGAGATCATTCGCTGGGCATATGGGGTTGAGTGTTTCCCTCCCCCAATTCAAAGATGATCATGGGAGGTCAAAGTTAGGGTCAGTACCGACAAGAACTAAAATCATCCACGGGCAGTGTCCGAATCACCGGATCAAAATCTCAACATGTGCCCATACCCTTCCAATACTTCCAGCACTTTTACATCTCAATAACCACTGCTTTGAAGCTATGCTAAATACATCTTCTTTGTGCAATGTGTGCCGGTACTTGTCGAAATATGAGTGTTTGACCCTTTTTCTAGTTCTGGCATCACTGCGCTAATGATCAATCCTGAATCGGGATAGGGTTTGCACCCCCCATCAGTACAAAAATTTGTATCTCAAGGCCACCTCAACTTTTTAGACGGAATATCAGAACTATAGCTCCCTCTATGAGGATAACGCGTGTTACTTCATTATAACAATGCATACATACACTTGGTTTCTGCTTATAGGATACTCCAGAGCTCATACAATAAAGTCGACAACTTTCGGCAAACGGTGCGGTTGATTCCGTCATTATCCCGTCGAGTTGTGGCCAGACAAGCTCTGGACCTCTCAAGCAGGAGCTCCAATGTGGACATGCGGATATAGGGGATAAAAGCACAGGGAGGAAGGCTTTCCTTTGTGGCCATCAAAACGTTTGTTGGGGCATGGAAGCCCTTCTTGACAGTGCCGTAGTCACCCTTCTCAAGTTCCCCATCTAATTGGAATTCACTCACGCCTTCCTTGAAAATCCCACCGAGTTTTGTCCGCCCCACACATGACGCCGATATGACTGACAATATTCTACTTCTCTCAGATACGCTACTACAGCAGATGCATTACCTCCAAAACAATTTCAAAGACAGCAAGATAACACATTCATACAATTACCTCTCCCTCCTTCCCATTTCGCAAACATTGGCTCTAAGATAGCGCTATGACCTCGAGATGAAAGGAGTGACAGCTTTTTTTAGGTTCGACAAAATCAAGGGACACCTATGAATCCGCATCAACGTCCACCAAGGGTCTGATGCACAAGTGCGGTAAAAACCTGTAAAAGCCCATCATTGCATTGAGTGACTGAGAAAATAAGACAATGTTCGATGCAATACTGGGTGCAGTTTCTTCGACTATCTGATTGATTGGCTTGGGGACACCAGCAGGTCCTACAGCTAATGGCACCCTCTTCTCACATCCACAACCGTTCATAAGGTCTAAACATACAGTTTGAGCTTCATTGTCCAAAAATTGTTGATAGTGAATCAGGTTCTGGGGTGGGGGAGTATCCCCGGCGATTCAGGCGATTTCATTACTTCTGGGAAACATGGTCAGGACTATATCATAGATGCTATCAATTTCTTATTTTTCCCATGAATGAGCAGTGAGATGTGTCTTGCCTGATTACCCTAAATCACCGCACGCTAAGCACTTTTACTCATGGGCAAGGTAGGAATGGGGTCATGAGTACAACAATGCCGTATCAATGACTCATGGGGCATGATCTATGCACCTGTCATGGAAGTTGACCAAGGCCCCAGTGCTTCGTAGGCCCTTCCTTAGAAAGCAAAACACTGTTATTCTCTGGCGTACCTCATCCTTTGTTCAACGTTTAAGTCTGGATCAGCTTGTGTTTGACTTCTTTGATCGTGTCTTTGTTTCAATGAGAAGCTCTGCCGAACACCAACCAAAAATTTGTTTGTTTGTCCATAAAATGATGGGTCATGGTAAACGGAAATGAGATCCAGTGCGAGTGCCAGTCTTTGAGTAACATCCAATCGTCCAATTAAAAGCCAACTATTGCATGCTCAGTGCAAGGGAAAAAGAAGAACCTGGTCGCTGGTCTTCGGAAGAGAACCTGCAAAATTACATGACCCTGTCACAAAGCCGATAAATTCGCGAACTTTGTCCTAGACTCGACCAGTGAAATTCTCAGAAACAAAGGGTCATTACTGGAGCATGCTGCCCCCAATGCAGATATCATACGGATAAGTAGTGGGTTCTCATCGAAACTCGTCATACGCTGTGAATTCTTGAGCCTCAACTTGCATTGATTGACGTGTCCAACGGCTGAGGGGCATCAGAAGACATGAATCTAGTGCTTGATAACTTGCGACATTGACGTTAAACACCCTTGATGAGAGGAGAACCATGACAAACCGGCAAAACAAAGTCCCGAAGCTCAATTCCTGAGCTTCATTCTGGCTGTCGTTGGCTTCGCTGTGAGATTTCTTGACATATGGCTGGGAAGGCTACAACTCTTGGGGTATCATTGAGATTTGTCAAAAACTAGGATACATTTGGGGTAATGAAGATATCCTTATATACCTCGGGTTTTCTTAATACAAACCTACTTGCTATCCCTGCTAGCTACTCTGCAGTCGTTTCAAACCATCTCATCAAGAACACTTCAATATGGCCTGTGATCCCGACAAAACATTGGGGGAGATTACGGAGGATCTCCGTGAAGAACTGGATGAAAATGCGCGCCAGAAACTCAGGGTAAATATTGGTGTCTGATTTATTGTCACGTTAGACTAAATGCCAGCAGGATCTCGGGGGAAGCCCGGGTGGTCAGGACGAGGTCAAGATAACGGTCCCCCAAATTGCGGCCGCAATATTCAAGGACACCTACGGATATGATTATACTGACGACCCACCTAACAAGGGCGATAACCCGGAACTCATCGACCGCAAGAAGGCAGAGCTCACTGAGATCGTTCCTCCGGCTTCAGATCAGGTCACGACGTACTTGGACACTCAAGTTTTCAGGCAGGTTACTCTAATTCCATCGCCGAGCCAATCTAACTAGAACATGATTTAGTCAAATCGAGGTTCCAAAATGGATCAGGGGTACAGTCTCTGCAACTGCGTCTGTGTACCGGGGAAACCGTTGACATTGTTCCACAGAAAAGGCCGTCAGCGATCTATACAATCATGTGAAGGATATTGTTGCAAGCGACGGCACCGACAAACAATGGGTGCACTCCTCATACAGTAGATCATACGATAATACCGAGGCTCCCGGAGTGCGTTCCGTCAAGTGTAACTCTACTCTGGTATACGTCTATGGTAGCCTCCTGGAAGACGGTACTCGCGCAAAAATAGCATTTATTTGTTTCTGTGGGGTAAGTCAGATTACTGTTCCTGCAATTCATTTGATCTGAGGCATTCAGGTCTACTTCACTGCCGATTCGCCGACGGTCCAAGCACAGCGCGAGATCGAGCAGGATGCATACAAGGCTGCACCCGCCATGCCCGTGAGTACATGAACACCCCTTCTAGCGTATGGGATGATTCTGATATCAGCTGAACAGACAGGCGAACAGCCTACTAACCAAGGGGAACTTCAGGACAGTATGGATGCGGCAGTGGCAGTTGAGTTCGAAAACCATTTCGGCTACTCATATTCGATCGAGCCCCCTTACCCCCCGGATTCCTTAATTGCGACAGGGGTTAGCAGTGCTCTTCTTATCCGGAACTCAATGCTTCATGCAATACCAAATCCTAAGGCCGGAGATGACCTCACGAGTTATATTGAGCGACTATATAGGTAAGTATGGACACATATTTTTAAGATCACTTGGGTTAAAATAGGTCGCTAGTGGTCTCAATATTACGATAAATGCTATCCGACGTGAGCTACTCATATATCTATCCGTAATTCACAGCCAACGTATGAAATGGGTTGCACAGCTCAAGCCATGGCCAACACGGCTATGCAATACAATACAATCATCGAAACGAGTCGAGGAAACGACCGGTCTTGGATTCGAGACCACCTTGATAAGAACTTTGATTCCTTAGAAATCGAGGTCAATCCGGTTCGCCAGACTGGTGTACTCAGGTGTTGGTATGGTCACAAAGCGATTGACGCAGATACGACTGTGTCCATGCTTTACATCTATATCATGACAGTATGTGGTACCACGCTATCCGATCCTGTACATACTTCTCACACTCTGATTGGATAGATGGTATACGAGTTAGAGGACCGCGAGGCAGCCCAAGAAAGGGATCTCTTCACCATCCTCGGCAACCGGCTTCGTAAGGAGAAAGAACCAGAGACGACGGATGTCCCCTTCCTTGAAATTGAACGATGGGCAAAAGATTATGCCCTGGAAGCTTTCAAAGAGAGGTTTGAATTCGAGTACGATGGCACTCAAACCGTCGTACCGGATAAGGGGATTGGAGCTGTCATTTCATTTTCTAGCTTTTTACGCCTCAGGAAATACCCTGTGGGTGACGATGAGGTTTTGGCCTGGATACACGATCAAGTATTGAGGTGCGTTAATTAATATTCTAGGTAGCGTTTCATTTTCTCTGAATGTGACTATGAAAATAGCAAAGACTCCACTGTCACCTCTCGAGGTACGTTGTATTCAACTTGAGCAGGAGTCAGCATACTGATACACGATCGCCGATACGCAGATAAGATAATTGACAACATTCGTGGAAGTGTGGTGAATAATGTCAATGACGGTGTTGTCAAAATTAACGACTGGCACGACGCGGGCACCCCGAGCAGCGGCCAGATCTTTATTGATGACGATACGCAAAGGAATCGCTACATGCAGCTGCGAGCGTACTACTTGTTTGTACACGGAAAGTTAAGGGTCGGCGAGAATCCGAACACAACAGAATGCGTCATCCTTTTGGCACTTGGGGTAGGCGGGATTTTTTTGTTGTTGTATTTTTGCAACTGATGTGTATCCAGGTAATCGCCAGCTATAAGGACCCTTGGAGCCGAAGGCCCGCGGGTACTTCCCCTGTGACGGTACCGAAAGCAGCCATGGAATATCAGCATATTACGCCTCGGAAGGTTAGCGCCTAGGTATACTTACGCATTCCATCGGTGCTCGAGTCATACAATAGCTCTATGCCCTATGTAAACCATCTTTCAAATCCAAATGATGTACTTGTATCCATAACTTGACGTGTTCGTAGTTTGTCCCGGGTTGCTTAGTTGCGCAAATGAATTTGACTTGAACGATTCTTGCGAATGATACAACGTCAACTTTTGAAATTTTCCCTCTTTGTCGGGCTGGCCTTGTAACATTGGCGAGGCTGGGGAGGCTCAAGAGTTCAATAACTAACATCAGCCCAGGCGGGGCAGACAGGCTAACTCCGAGACGCCTACAGAGGGCGTAAGCATGACTCAGCTTAGCTATCGCGTGACCGTCTAGCTAGCTCTGTGGTTATGAACGGAGGTTGGGGAAAGTGGAGAATGTTGGCACAGACTGACGCTAGACCTATTGGTACTGGTGAGCCATGATTGACTTGAATATGACTGTGCTTGTGATGACCATAGTCTATCCGGTATGCGGGCCCGTTTCTCGTTTTCTCATTATCAAGAGAGTCCTGTGACCTGTAATTAGACAACACAGGAAATAGAATTCCTGCGCATCACACCAGGGTGCCCTCTCGTCGTTGTCTTCCTCTCGGCGACAGAAAGCGTTTAGCATCCTAGAATGTTGAAACAGGAGGTAAAGCTATATCCCAGTATTGAGCGAGAAACCAAGTAACGCAAAATGGAGAATTGACGTGACCTTCCAGTCGGGACGTCAGGGTTTGAGCGGAGTCTCGATGATACTATGAATGAAAATGGGAAGAGAAGTCGGTCAACCATCTAACGGGGCCCAATGACTTGATATCCAGAGCCTCGCAGTGTTGCAAGTTCCAAGAATACTGGGTTTATTTGACTATTGACCAAATTGAGTATGTTACAATCGGACGCTGTTGGCAGTAGGGGTGAAGCTGATCGACACAATCAGATCATCGGCATTCCCACTGACATGGAGTATTCACGGACCTCTGGCTGATGGTAGGCATTTCATACTCCACGTCTACGATCTCCTCCATATCCTTGATGCTACTGGGAAAGATAACGATGTACCAGTGACGCGGCCCATGGGAAGGGCCTTCTCGGCGGTGATCTGACTAGTTTGGTACGCCAACCAAGTGGATCTTTCCTTGCTTCCTGTAGTGCTTTGTATACTGCCAGACCATCATCGATGTAATCTGCAATAGAACATAAAGAGGAAGCGATGTCAGATAAATCTAAAAGGAAAGAAAGAAGCCTTTCGCCTACGAAATTAAGCGACTTGTCCGCGCCTGCCAATGTGCTCGTAGCCATGGAATACAGACACAACCTTCGTCACCGGGTGGGAAAGATTGTTAATACGTGCGTGATCCTATATACGCCACATAGCATAAATAGACCAGATTTCACTGATGACCACATTGCCTCTGTTGACGCTCGCATCCTCAACCCCTGCCCTTGTGTGCCTCGTTCTTGTATGCCTGTGTCGACCGCTCGTCTTATACCGTCAGTAAGACACGCATAGATCCGCGACAGATACTGTGGCACAGGATAGCATCAAGATACGGCCGTCGATCACTGGTTGGTAAGATAGTCCTGAGATACCAGAAGGTCAGGCGACTCACTGATATCTAGTACGCAGTGCCCTGGGGACCATGTCCCTCGTGATACAGTTCTGGTATACCCCAAGACCACTGGCGGGCATTGGATATCCTAAGGCGTCAAGTACAGCCATGGTAGAGATGGAACTGTGGAGGACACATAGGCGCAGGCGGATTGTTCAGTCACATTGGCGAATTCCTTGCGAGTTAGGACCTGGCGGGGTGGTGAAAGAACGGAACGTGACGGTGACTCCGCCGGATCACCAATTCTCGTAAACACATTAACTGTGAGTGGAAATTGATCACAAATATTTATTCGGAATTAAAACAACATGACAATTATCAACAAACTGGGAATCTGTGCAGAACATCAAACTTGACAATTGTGCATGCGTTCAGGAAACAGAGACACCGCGGCACAGCCAGCAGGGTGTGGAAAGGGTCGTACAGGGAGATCGTGGATGGCATGGGAGATGGGAGCCGCCTGCCAGCAGCACGTAACGTTCAAAGGCGGCGATCAATGAACGCTCCAGTGCACAAGTAAGCAGGAACAGATTCGAATTGACACCGAATTTGTGTGGTCAAAGGTGCGAAACTGGTGGGTTGGCGAGACAATAATTGTCAGTTGGACGTCGGTGGGATGATGGAGATAGAGTATGGCCACGACATAGGAGGCGGTCAATGCAGACAACGGCCGTTGAAACCAGTTACCATATTTGCGTGTCCAAGTTTGAGGCCAGGACATATTCCCGGCTTCAAATATCCTCCACGACACAAACTCCTGACAATAGCCGCATCTTGAGTCTAGGCATCCCCAAGTGATGGGGCTTGCCATCAATGCACACCAACAAATTGTTGATGTGACATACAATGTCGAGTCCACGGGCGCTTGTGGCCAAGCCCGTTCTTCATCTTTTGTTACCTCCGGTCGCGTGTCCGAACTTCTGAACCACCGTGCTAGCCCTCGAAGAATCATTGCCAATCGCCAGAGCATCAACGCTTTGTCCGATACGGATGAAAAACACACCACCAGCTTCCCTGTAGGAGACACAAGGGAGGACATTTGCGCATCTCGAGGAAAAGATAAGCTCACAAAGATCTGTGAGTAGGATATATCCTATGAGCACTCCCCCTCTGACTAAATCATTTTCTTACCAGCTCAGCCATTCACCAAGAAAGAGCTGCCGGACAGCATGCCACTCAGTGATATTGACATTGACCAATGTGCTTCACAGGAACCACCAAAAGCCCGTTATCCATGCCGACTCCGGACATACTGAATATCCATTGGCATCTACCGGGTACCAATATACCGACCCGTCGCAGAGTCAGCCACTCATTGGCCCCGGATGACTACGTCTACTGCATTTCTCTGGCCACTCATGACTTGACTATTGAGTCAAGCCCGCACAATGGTCAGAGCTGCTTCCTTGCAACTCACCAACAACTGCTGATACGTGGATCAACCTTCAGGACATGAAGATGTTCAAGGAGCTCGGGGGTACACCGTTGACAAGGTCGTTGGCAAAGATGCTCGAGTAGGTCTCTGGCAGATACAGATAATGTCCTTATGCTAAATTCAATCATGGACAGTTCAAGTGACCATACACATGAAGCGACAGTTGGGATTCACTCCGGACTTGTCCAGGCTATGATGGTACACTTATCAGTACCGAGGCCAGAATCAAGAGAAGCGCGCGCTGACATACATGACTGGCAAACAATATTGGTCTTTGCAGGGGACTATTCGAGCTGGCCAGAGATAGCCAAGTCGCGGAGCTTCACATTACCCTCCCACTTGGTGAGCGACCTGGCGTCTGGAACAAAAAGATCAGAAAGCGAAGATCCAAGAGGCACAGACATAGTGACTACGGACGGCGATAGGGAATATCCGGCTCGTCCTTGAAGAACTTTAGGCCTTTGACTATACCCTCTCAGAGAAACCGATCCCCTACAACTCGTCAAGACTTCCAGCACCCATGTATTTCATACAATCATATACGCTGGACTTGACAAAGAAAGCGCCCAGGGATGAACTGAAAGGGAGAGGTCAACGAAGGCTAAGGAGGACGCATACACGATCCTGGAAAGATTGGAAGAGGGGGGCAGCACAATGTCGATAGGTCTGCGCCGAGGTCGTGACAAATCGGCTTTGGGAGTCATCTGGGGGGACCGTCCAGCACCCAAAAGAGCCCTATTGAGGCAAGCAGTATTCTGGGACTGGGTAGCGATATTTGGGCTAGTGGTGGCACTACCTGGGGTGTTGTTTTGATGTGGACGTGTACACTGTTGTCGGAAGCAGTGAGGGCGTCGGGAGTGGCAGGAGGAAAAGTCGTGCTGATACCCTGGAAACTTATACCGAGCCGTGAACAGCGCGTACCGTCTGTAGGCGCCTTGCCACTATCAGTGGCAATTGTGGCGTATGTGTTCAGGATGTGGAGTGTATGGGGCAGGGCGGGGGTTGGAAAAGGATGCTGGATGAGGACGGGTACAGATATTGCGAGACGCAGCCACTGCGCGCTGGAGAAAGCGTTGTTCCTGTTGAAAGCGGCTGTACATTGAACAATCTGGAAAAAGGATAGAAACCAAAGCCACCTTTTCCTGGAGAGTGGGAGAGACTGGGGCAGAGACGACAAGAACTACTGGCTTTCTTCATACCCCTCATCTGCCACCGACATTTCCATGACGCCTTCTTTAACAACCCCAGCATCTCCCTCCTTGATACTACTGCCGAGTTTTGCCTGCTGCATAACCCGTGGATAATCGGGAATGAGGGGTGAAAGCCGCACACATACAATTTCCACTTTCCTCATCCAGCTCCTTGTCTCATGATGAAACCATCCATATCAAAAAATGGTGGTCTGCGCTAGATGCGATGTGAATGGTCCGGCAAAGAACGTGGTTAACAGGACTTAACATTGGTTTCTATCGCACTACCGCGGTAAGAGGTCGAGAGTAGCGTCCTGAAGAGAAGGAGTTGGCGGCGCGACAGATGCTGGATGACTTGGGTGGGTCATGACTCATCACGTAAGTTGGCTGCACGTATACATAATGGCCGACTTCAACATACTACCAGACTTCTCCTCCACAACCAGCAGGGCTCTGTATCGCTGTGTACGGGCACTTTAAAAAACCCAGTTGCAGCTCATACATGAACGCAAAACTCACAAACCTCGGCCAAAATCCGCTATGAACAGCTTCAATGGACAGGTACTCTCGCCAGTACTCACTCGCCATTCTTCGGCAGCGGTGGGCAAGACGGCAAGTCAGATGGTGGAGACAATGATGGGGAGGGTGAAGGGGATGTGGAGAATGCACGGGTCGGGAGGGTGTTGGTGAATTGGGCGACAAGGACTATTTCCTGGGTGTACGAGGATGAATATTTCTTTCCAAGGTCGAGGATTGACATACAGGATTATATGTGGATATTTCTTAATAAAAACTGGGACAAAATTTAATGAAGCTTTGTGTACTCAATCGGAACAACATCCTGGTCTACAAAAGATAATATAAAATCAAATACTCGCTTCCCTCCACCAAATTCATTGGACCGCTCATGAGCCAGAAAGGCAATCAAGTCTGGTTTGAAATGTGATCATCTGTAGGCAATGCTGATGGGGTGGGATTGTACTAGTTGATACGTCCGGTTCTGGGGGTTGGCGAATGGAAGAATTGGATGTGTTCCTAATTCTTTCATGCACAATTAATGGCTCTTATACTCTATAACCGGAGACACGGTTCAGCTTCAGCAAAGTAGGAGCGAGCTACTCACTACTAGAAACTTCGCCTATTAATCATGTGCTTGATCACTTGAGCCCTATTTATTCACGAAGGATTCACCCCTCGGAGCCTCTGGGCCAACCATACCATCCCTGAAGTAACAAAGTAATCTGACACTTAGTAGTATCAAAACCACATGCAAATTGTGTAGAATAACATTCACCTACTCCAAAGCCATATTACATGTAGTGCCCAGACTTGCTGTCCAGTCAATTGACTGGAGGAGGAACAACTATCCATCTCCATCTCAGGGGACTAGTGTAGTAAACAACGGACATGAACCTTATAGCGCTGGACGAATTTGAACCTCTTGAGTCAGATGGGAGTAACAGGAGGCCGGGAAGGTACACACGTCAAATACTTTCAGGGTCGTCCTCTTCGCTGTTGTTATTGCAACACACACTCCATATCCAGTCCAAGGTCCCTCACACATGTCAGTGTTGACAAAGCAGCATTAGTGCTAGTCATGCTCTCATCACATGTCACATCACGTAACAGCATAAGCGCCGTCATGGGCGCTCAGACCGGATCATTTGCTCTTGCCATACATTGACAATAGAAGCATTGATCACACGAGGCTGTGCAGAATGAATACCTGCACGCTTCCATTATGCTACTTATTAATAGAACAATAGAGTAGCTGACAGTTCTCCACTTGCGTACATTCTGCATCTGTCGATGGGCTTGTCAGCGTAGTATGTAGTATGTAGATACCCTGGACCCTCTATGGTATATAAGGACCTTAGACACATCCAATTATGATAACTTTCACTGCTCTCTAAATTGCTCTCACAAGCAACACCTTAAGCTCTTACAAGACTTACCACCAGTATTAACTAGTAAGGCAAGTGTTTTACCTATCGTACACTACCATGCGTGCTTGTCATACGCTTTGCTTTCAACAGTCAGTACTAATTGGCGCTCAGCCATGTCAGCGCTGTGTCACAATGTGTGAAAGATTGGTACAGTGCACTAACATTCATCGTTCTGGGGCCCGTGATTGGCTGATAACTCATAACGTCAATTGGTCAGAGATGTTCATCAACATTGCAGGTGATAGCAACTTCTTTTTCCCAATCCAGAGAATCCAGTTGCTGCGCATCGTCATTGCAGATGTTGGAGTCAGACACGTCCAAGTTTGGACGGATCCTTCTGGTGTTATCATCCTTGAGAAGAGAAACAAAGTCATATTGCAGTGTGGAGCAAGAAACAAAGCAAGGCAAAATGGAGAATTGACAGATATTTTCCGTAGAGACCACCATATGAGTGGAGTCTTCGTGATAGAGTAAATGAAAAAGAGACGAAAAGCCCGTTAATCATTTATAGCGGCTCAATGACCTCACGTCCAAATCCTCGTAGTATTCATAGAAAAGCGAAGCTAATCAACACATCAGGTCATTGTCTCCACCGATATGAATTATTCACGGACCTCAATCTAATTGATGGAGGCATTTTGTATCTCATGCCCCTGATCTCCTCCCGACGCTTGGGATGTGACTGAGAAAAATAGCGATCCATCAATGATGCGGACCATGGGAAAGGTCATCTGAGCAGATGAAAATCCTTGCTCTCATTGGTTCAACATGTCAAACCAGGAATCTTTCCACTCTTGATTGCTTCCTGGAGAGCTTTGTACATCACCAGACATCACTAAACCCCACCTGCAAATGGCAAATGATTGATGTAATCTGCAATAAAACAAAGAGGAAGCAATGTCAGACCAGTTCAAAAAGAGAGAAAGAAGTGTTTCCCCTACTGAATTGGGCAATTCGTCCATGCCTATTGATGTAATCCTTAACACACCACATAACATAAATAGATCATATCACACATTGTGATTCCTGACCCCCAAATAGCCCCAAACCCCTGTCCGACGTGGGCCTGGCTCTTGTATGCTTGTGTCGGATCTGCCTGTCTTCTTCCGCCAGGAAGACACATAGGTCCACGGTAAGTATTGTGGCGCAGACTAGCATCTCGCCGGTGGCCAGCTGTCTGTCATCAGTTAGTAAATTGATCTCAAAATCCCAGAGGGTCAAGCGACTCACTGATACCCAAGGCTAGGTCCAAGGGAAATTCCGCCTACACGGTCTGACTGTATATTTTCACTTGTTTTTGCTTCCTGCAGTACCTCATATGTTGCCAGGCGTTGTTCCAAATGAGCATGTGGGATATAATCGATGTAATCAACCAATAAAACACAGCAGCGTCAGACAAACCCAAAAAGAGGGAAAGAAGCTTTACTTCCATACCAAGTTGAGCGACTCGTCCACGCCTTTAATATGCTCATATACCCATGGAATCAGGAGCTTGGTCACTGGATAGGAAAGATTGTTAACATGTGCCCAATCCTAGATATACCATATAGCATAAATAGATTATATCTCACTGATGGGTACACCACCTCTGTTGATGCCTGATTCCCTGAACGCTTGCCCTCTGTGTACCTCGATCCTGTATTCCTGGGTTGAGCCTACCCGCCTTCACCTGCCAGGAAGACGCATAGGTCTATGGTGAATATCGTGGCACAGAATAACATCTATATCCAGCTGTCGACCATTGATTGGTAAGGTAGTCTTGAAATATCAGGGGTTCAAGCGACTCACCAATACCACGTACGCAGTGCCTCAGGGATAGTGTCCCTCTCGGTCAAGTTCTGGTAAAGCCCAAGGCCAATAATGGAAATCAGACGTCGAGTGCAACATGATAGAGCTGTGCAGGACACAAGAGTGCAGGCGGATTTGTAGTTGGAGTTCAATGGCATGAGAACAATCCCAAGGGCGGGTCCCAGGGACAAGGAGGGATGGGGTGTACCCATGTTCAGTCGCACTGCCAAGTCCTTTGTGCATCGGGACAAGGTGGGATCAGCCAAAGAATGGAGCATGACGGTGACTCTGCTGAGCGGGTCATCAATGACAAGTTTGGACAGTGAGTAAGCATCTCAATTACTGGCAGAGATTTATCATGGCATTTCATTCAGAATAAACACAGCTGCGGTCATTAACAAACTAAACATATAAAAATTTTCACCAATGGTGGCGATGAACTTGGCAATCATGCATGCATGACCCAGAATTCCAGTGCGGTGCAGCCTGCAGGGTACAGTGGGTGGGTGGGTCATGGGATGAGATGGGGGCAGCATGCAGATGTGGGGCCATTATCTGGATGGCGGCAACACTGCGCCGGGTCCAACCGTGATTGAGACTCCAAGAGTCTCATCAGGGTTGTAGGCCCTGACTGTGGTTGTGGTTGTTACTGTTATGGTTCACCTAGAGGGCACCGCGAGGATGGCCGCTAGGCTAGTCAACACTGAAGGATCACTTCAACGATCACCTTCGGCTGACAACACTAGTTGTCCTGGAGTACTGAACTGAGACTGATATCTTCTGC
>QFDT01001089.1:0-10860 GCA_003315915.1 Macrolepiota dolichaula
AGGCTCCTCTACAATAGGGTCTAGATTACCTGACGATGTTCGACATACCCTGTTATGACACACCATCAGAGTAATTTTATTCTTTGATCCTCATACTCATAGATACCCCAATTGCAACTGTTTGTCTACGCACTTGTTCCGTCCCAATTTAAATTGGAGCCCGCGCGCCCGGAGTAACTCGAAGAGACCCACCACTAATTCAATAGTTTTCATGACCCTATAATTGTACATTTGCAATGTCGTTTTTCCGGCAGTAACAATGAGAAACGAAGCTGAATACCATCTGAGAACGAGTTTGGGGCTAGCCAAATCCTATCGTTGCATTCCTAGCATACCTGGGAGGGTCAGGGACAGTGTTGTAAAGGCTTTTTTGCAAGATGTACGGCTTGGATGAGAAGTCAGAGAGCAGATCGTCTGTTTCGGACGGTCGGACGGTCAATTACGTTTCACAAATGGCGAAGAATGCTTGTCTCTCCCCAAATTCCGTTATTCTCGTGAACTCTAATTCTGATGTGTGCCGGCATGCGCAAAACAGGCAGTCACAAATCCTGATCCCCGGAAGTTGATGCGGGCGACCATCCTCAAGCCGAGCTGGGAACACACCTTCCGAAGGAAATGGACGACGAGATCCTTTGCCAGACTTTCTTGCCAACTATGCTCCATTTTCTCCGTCGCAGGAATTAGTTAATCAAGTGCTTCAGGCTTATCTGGAGGACGGGCAGTTTCTATGAGAAGTTGAAGATGGAAGCAACAAACAAGGCGGCAACAATGAAGATCACAATTCAAAAACCGGCGACAATGCAGACGACAGTGGAAAAGGTGGCGACAATGCAGGGAAGGTCGATACAGAGGGTGTAGGTGACGAGGGTGCAAGTGATGATACTGAGAGTGAGAGTGGGGAGGTTCGGAGTGAAGGGGTTGAGAGTGAAGAGGTTGACGATGAAGGGGGTGAAAGTGAAGAAGGAAGTGAAGAAAAAGACGGCCAAGAAGGCGAAGGTCAAGAAGGCGATGGCCAAGAAGGGGGCAATACGTCGGGTGAAGAGCAGAATGCAGAGCAGAAGTATAAATGGATCCACTTTGACAAACGACCGTCAAAAAACCGAGCCTCGGAGCCCAAGGTGTTCGAGCAGCTGCAATATATCGTCAATTTTCTGCGCAAAAGCAAGGTCAAGGATGTCGTGGTCTCGTTGGAGGACTCGCGTCGCCCAGTGTTCCGCTATCGGGATTGCCCATACAAGAATGCGGCCTCGGAGATTAGTGGAACCAACTTCCGCCTTGACGCGTACATTCCGGATGGTCAAACATCAAAGAAGGTCGCCCTTACCGACGTTTCAGTGGTTGCGGAATACAAGAAGCGCACTAAGGACACGCACAAGGTTAGTTCTGTTCTCCACGGGGAGTATTATGACCAACTCTTCGTAGAATCGTCGGCAGCTGGTTGCGGATGCTTAACAGATATTGAATGATGATCCTTGCCGGACGTGGTTATATGATGTACGTCTCTCTCTGGTATGACACCTTGACTGGCGTCTAGATCACAATGGAGGGTGACATGATGTCGGTCTGGCACTTTGGTCGCTCCCATTCGGTAAAATTAACGCCCTTCAACTTAATTACTGTATAGTGCATTTCATTGTCCCTTGTGTTGTCCTCTGATCCCCATAGCAGGACGTCAAGACATTCATCCGCGTCTTCCTATCGTTCATTTATGCCACGCAAGCTGAAATTTGATACGATCCCACTGTCCATCGAGTCTCACACAAGAAAAAGATAAACTACGTCTACGAGGTGAAAACACAAGGGCAACCGAGATATTTTCGAACCATACAACCATTATTCACCTCACGAGTTCTTCGTATCACGGGGAGGAAGACACGAGTCTGGAAGGCCGTCGAGATTGAGGGGATAAGCGATGGTAAAGCCGGGAAGGTCAAGGGTAATGGGGCTCATGTTGCGTTGAAGGATGTGTGGCTGGATGAGAAGTCGGAGACGGAGAAGCAGATCCTGGATGACATACTCAACCGTCTCGATAGAATCAAAGAAGAGGATTATAGATGGGCCTCTCCCAAACTCAAGAAACGTCTGAAGCATCTCTTTCATATAAAACGATACAAAGAATACTTCATGGACATCAAATGTGATGAACTTCTGCCAACCTCGACCAAGCCACACCTGCCATCTGCAGTTCCCGTACAAGATCTCCTGGGGCTCTCGCGCGAAGATCCAAAAGGTTCCTCGGGGGTATCGGTCAAGTGTGAGACACAGAGCGGGACGCATGGCGGAACGTCAACCAACCTCCGTAACCACAACGCCGGGAGGCTGAAAGGGCCTTTTCTTTGCGAATACACTGTCAAGCGACACTATCGCGTTGTTTATGCCGAAGTTGGGCATGCACTATACGCGGCCGCAAGTCTCTCACCATCCATTGTAGCAGTTTTTGATGTATTTACTGGTGAGCCTATCTCTTGTCTACTTGCTCAGCCGTGTCTAATTATTGCCCAGCTCTTGTTTTATTGTATCTCGCTGGATATGTGCACCGGGACGTGAGCCCAGGTAATATCATTCTCGTCACTAACCCACAGGACCCAGAAGGCATCAGGGAAAAGCTCAGCGACCTTGAATATGCAAAGAAGTTCGAGGTAGACACTATCAGCAGTGATCCCAAGACGGTAGGTGTGTTGGTGAAGAATTGAACCCGCTCTGATGCATGGATCTAGGAAACAACATTCTTCATGCCCATTGAGATACACCAATCAGATTATCTTAAGGTCAAGGATCTCCAAACCGTTGAAGAAGACCCGAAGAGTCTGGATGATGGTGATGACGATGACGACGAGATTCACAGTATGTTTGGCACGGTAAAGCAGCGCTGACAGGCGAAGCGTCGCGTCAGACCATCCTGCCGGCAAGTGAAATCGGAGACGGAAGAACCCCCACTACCACCGAAGTTTTGCTTTTCACATGACCTGGAGTCACTCTGGTGGATCATCGTGTGGATCTTTATTTACCTTATCGAATGCGATAAAGGGCGGGAACTTGCAGCTGACGTTTTTACTCATGATGCTATGCCAACCCATGCAAGGAAGCAATTGCTCAAGTGGAAGGACTGCTTGAAATGGCTTCGTAAAAACATTCACTCTAATTACTCGAGCTGTGCCCCCAGCCTTGTTGCATTTCGCAATGCGGTTCTACAGTTCTATATTTCTGACAGCGACATTCAAGACTCTACGGCCTATGTCAGCACATACAACAAGGTCTTCTCTTCATTAGCCGAACTGCAGGGCGAAGCTTTTGCGATGATTGATATCCATGAGGATGTCGGATTCGAACCCCCAAACCCTCGAGCGGAATCTAAGAAGCGCAAACAGACACCGACGCGGAACGAGGATGACGAAGAGTATGTACCAGATGTAAAGGATGTGAAACCCCAGAAGTGGGTAAAAACCGAGGAGGTAGAAACCAAGGAGGCGAAAACCAAGAGGCGGGCAAAGGCAACTCCGCAGCGGCCATTGGTCTGCAGCTAACCAACCATAGAGTACATCAATATCCTAGTGTAACCCTGAATGTCGCAATCTTTCTTTGTGTAGTCTCCTAAATCATCGTGACCGCACAGTAGACATGTCTATGAATTCCTCTGAAATAGTTGGCGATTGGACGGAATGTATTTTCACCGTGGGAAAGTGGTGATGTTAACACTACACAATATCCTTCAATAGCCTCGAAATCAACGTCGTGGTGCACACCTCGTAAAGAGATGGCCGATGGAATCCCCGTGTGTCCTTTACCAAGCTTTCTTGCCAACCATGCTCCATTCTGTCCATCACAGGAATCTGTTGACCGGGTATTCCAGGCATACGTTGAGGACGTGCAATTGCTTCCAAAGAACAAGCAACGTCACGAGGAGACCATGTCAGGAAAATGGGGATGGGACGACTTCGAACTTGTGCTGCCAGCGAACATGGCTCAGGAACCACAAGCATCCCGAAAGCTACAGGATATTGTCAACTTTCTGCACAAGCGGGAGGTAGCAAATGTTATGAACGCATCGAGCGAACCTCGCCACCCACAATTCTACTATCATAATTCTCGATTTCAAGATACCTCACCAGACGTCAGTGGTAACAAATTATTTGTTGACGCGTATGTCACGGATGGTCCGGAGCCAAAAGAGGTCATTCCTGCGGATGTCGCAGTGATTTCAGAATTGAACAACCCCATTCCAGATACACAAAAGGTCGGTTATCTCCTTTCTCGCCCTTCCCACAGTATTCTGACCGATTCTACATTGAATTGTTGGCAGCTGGTCAAAAGTGCTAACCTGATATTGAATGATGATCCTTGCCGGACATGGGTATACGGTGTAAGTGTTGTCTGGGTTGAACGAAGAAGTACTAATCAGCGTCTAGATCACAAGTGAAAACAATATGATGTCAATCTGGTGCTTCAGTCGCTCAAATTCCATCAAGTCAACCCCTTTCAACTTCACCACAGTTTGTTGTATATTATTTCTGCGCAGGTGCACCCCTGATTTTCATTGCAGGACATCAAGACATTCATCCGCGTCTTCTTATCGTTCATCTATGCTACGCGAGCCGAAATAGGGTACGATCCCACTGTCCATCGAATCACATACAAGGACAAAATCGACTATATCTACGAGGTGAAAACGCAAGAGCAAACGAGATACTTTCGAACAGTGGAATTGTTATTCACCTCACAGGTTCATCATATCACGGGGAGGAAGACACGAGTCTGGAAGGCCGTCGAGGTTGAGGGGATACGCAATGGTGAGCCTGGGAAGGTCAAGGGTGATGGGGTTCATGTTGCGTTGAAGGACGTATGGCTGGACGAGAAGTCGGAGACGGAGAAGCAGATCCTCGATGATATATTCGACCGTCTTGACAGAGTCAAAGAAGAAGATTATAGCTGGGCCTCTCCCCCGCTCAGGCATCTTCTACGGGATATTTTTAAGAAGAAGCGATATACCGACTACTTCATGGACATCAAGCATGACGAACTTCTACCGACCTCTACAAAACCGCGCCTGTTGTCGGCAGTACCTCAGGCTGCACCAGATCTCCTGGGACTCTCGCGCAAGGACCCGCCGAGTGGTTCTGGAAATATTGTCAAAACTTCATCGCAGAGCGGCACGTATAACGGAACGTCGAGCAACCTCTACAATCGCAAAGCAGCAGGGAGGCCGCAAATACCCTTTCCTCGTGAATACGCTGTCAAGCGTCATTATCGTGTTGTTTATGCCGAAGTTGGACATTCGTTATCTGAAGCCGCAAATCTCTCAACGTCCATGATAGCAGTGCGTGGTGCGTTTATCGGTGGGTCTAGTTTGTATGATTGTACGCTATATCTGATTATTGCTCAGCCCTCGTCCTGATGTATCTTGCTGGATATCTGCACCGGGACGTGAGCACAGGTAATATCATCGTCATCGTCAATCCAAACAACCCAGGAGACATCAGAGGAAAGCTGAGTGACCTCGAATTTGCAAAGAAGTTCGAGGTAGACACTATCAGCAGTGATTCCAAGATGGTATGTGCTTTGATTTGGAACTGAATCCATTTTGATGCATGAAACAAGGGAACAGCGTTCTTCGTGCCTATCGAGATTCACCAATCCGAACGCCTCTATGCAAGACCTGTAAATGAGGAAGGCCCATGGCATATGGATGTCGACGATTCTGAAGCATTTGAAATCTCACTCGTCCCGCGCATGCAGCGGGAAAGTCGTCGCCGATCACACAAAAAGGTATCACGAAACGCCCAGGACCCCTTGCTACCTCCCAAGTTCTGCTTTTCGCATGACCTGGAGTCGCTCTGGTGGATCATCATGTGGACCTTCATTTACCTTGTTAAATGCGATAAAGGGCGCGAGCTTGCTAGTCTGGTTTTCACTCATAACGATATGCCAGCATACATGAGGAAGAAACTGTTCATGATGGAGCCGTGCGCAGACTACCTCGAGGCGCACATCATATCTGAACTTTCTTACTGTGTCCCCAGCCTTATTTTATTCCGCAACGCGCTTCAACAGTCCTACAATGTTGACGACATACAGATGCAGGACCCTACGACCTACGCTTGCACGTACAACAATGTCTTTCGTTCGCTCTTTCATCTGCAGCGCGAGGTCCTCGAGGCCATCGAAATGCATGGGGACATCCTCTTTGAACCCCCGAACCTCCCAGTTGGAGACTCAAGAGAAGAAATGGGTACTCACGCGGGATAATGGTGATGATGCGCATATAGTAGGCAAAGAACACGTAAAAGCAAAGAAGCGGGCAGAGGTTGCGCCTCCACAGCAACAGTTGACTTATAGTTAAATGTAGTGTCCATTCATGTAATCATCAATGTTCCCCCTCTCATCTCTTTGATTTTTCATATCACTGTTGAAATCTGGTTGCCTATGTTAACTATATAGTGAACGATAGCCCTCACTGGGTGTGGATCTGTGGTATGTTTGGTATGTTTCCTAGGCCTGGATGTAGACCATGGTTCGTCCTTTGTAAATCCGTTTGGTGTTTGGCCAGTCTTCTGATTTATCATGACCGCGCGGTCGACACGTCCATCAATCTCTTCAAAGTAGTTGTCGGTTGTATGCGGCGGTTGTATGGGGGGATAATATAGCCGCATCCTGCCCTGATGGTAAAAAATCATCCCTCACGTATGTGGGTCTGCCATTCGGAGGAGTGACCTCCGGTCCGCAGCAAAGATTGAGGAGACAGTTAGCAGCAATCCCAAGATGATAAGCCTTATGTTGACACAACCAAGTACCTGATACATTGAACAATCCAGGGGACATCGTTCATGCCTGTTGAGATGTGCCGGCATGCGCAAAACAGGCAGTCACAAATTCTGATCCCCGGAAGTTGATGAGGGTGACCATCCTCAGGCCGAATTGAGGACACGCCTCGCGAAAGAAATGGACGACGAGATCCTCGTGTGCCCTTTGCCAGATTTTGTTGCCAACTATGCTCCGTTCTCTCCATCGCAGGAATTAGTTGATCAAGTGCTTCAGGCTTATCTGGAAGACGGACGGTTTCTACGAGAAGTTGAAGATGGCAGCGACGAACAAGGCGACAGGGCACAAGGCGGTGACAATGAAGATATCAATTCAGAAGGCAGCGACAATGCGGGCGACAGTGGAAAAGGTGGCGACGATGAAGAGAAGGTCGATACAGAGGGCGCGGGCGACGAGGGTGCGAGTGATGATACAGAGAATGAGAGTGAAGAGGTTGAGAGTGAAGAGAGTGACGATGAGGAGGTTGAGAGTGAAGATGTTGAGAGTGAAGATAATGACGATGAAGAAGGCGAAAGTGAAGAAGAAATTGAAGAAGGCGATGGCCAAGAAGTCGATGGTCAGGAAGGCGGTGGTCAAGAGACAGGCAATGAGTCGAGTGAAGAGCAGAATGCAGAGCAGAAGTATAGATGGACCGACTTTGATAAACGACCGTCAAAAAACCGAGCCTCGGAGCCTAAGGTGTTCGAACAACTGCAATATATCGTCAATTTTCTGCGCAAAAGTAAGGTCAAGGATCTCGTGGTTTCCTCGGAGGAGTCTCGTCGCCCAGTGTTCCGCTATCGGGATTGCCCATACAAGAGTGCGGCCTCGGAGATTAGTGGAACCAACTTCCGCTTTGACGCGTACATTACGGATGGTCAAACATCAAAGAAGGTCGCCCTTGCCGACGTTGCAGTGGTTGCGGAATACAAGAAGCGTACCAAGGACACGCACAAGGTTAGTTCTGTTCTCCACGGGGAGTATCATGACCAACTCTTTGTAGAATCGTCGGCAGCTGGTTGCGGATGCTAACCAGATATTGAATGATGACCCTCGTCGGATGTGGCTATATGGTGTAAGTCTTTTTCTGGAGGGACACATACAAGTATCATTGACTGGTGTATAGATCACAATCGAGGACAACATGATGTCAGTCTGGCACTTTGGTCGCTCCCATTCGGTAAAATCAACGCCCTTCAACTTTATGACCGTACGGTGCATTTCCTTGTCCCTTGCGTTGTCTTCTGATTTTCATTGCAGGACGTCGGGGCACTCGTTCGCGTCTTCCTATCTTTCATTTATGCCACGCGAGCTGAGATTGGATATGACCCCACTGTCCATCGAATCTCACACAAGAAGAAGATAAACTACGTCTACGAGGTGAAAACGCAAGGGCAAACGAGATATTTTCGAACCATACAACCATTATTCACGTCACGAGTTCTTCGTATCACGGGGAGGAAGACACGAGTCTGGAAGGCCGTCGAGATTGAGGGGATACAAAATGGTGAAGCCGGGAAGGTCAAGGGTAATGGGGCTCATGTTGCGTTGAAGGATGTGTGGCTGGATGAGAAGTCGGAGACGGAGAAGCAGATCCTGGATGACATACTCGACCGTCTGGACAGAGTCCAAGAAGAGGATTACAGCTGGGCCTCCCCCATCCTCCGGCAACATCTGAAGCATCTCTTTGATACAAAACGATACAAAGATTACTTCATGGACATCAGATACGACGAACTACTGCCGACCTCGACCAAACCACGCCTGCCATCTGCAGTTCCCGTACCAGATCTCCTGGGACTCTCGCGCGAGGACCCTCTAAGTCCCTCGGGGATATCAGTGAAGGGTGAGAACCAGAGCGGGACACATGGCGGAATGTCGAGCAACCTCCGCAATCACAATGCTGGAAAGACGAAAGTCCCCTTTTCGCGCCAATATGTTGTCAAGCGTCACTATCGCGTTGTTTATGCCAAAGTTGGACATTCATTGTATGCCACCGCGAACCTTTCAACAACCATTCCAGTGGTGCGTGATGTGTTTATTGGTGAGTTTGCTCTCTACAACTACATCCTGTGTCTGATTATCGCCCAGCCCTCATTTTATTGTATCTTGCTGGATATGTGCACCGGGACGTAAGCACGGGTAATATCATTCTTGTCACCAACCCAAACAACCCTAAAGACATCAGGGGAAAGCTGAGTGACCTCGAATATGCGAAGAGGTTTGAGATAGACTCTATCAGCAGCGATCCCAAGACGGTATGTGCTGTGATGAGGAATTGAACCCACCCTGATGCACGAAACTAGGGAACAACCTTCTTTATGCCCATTGAGATTCACCAATCAGAATATATCAAGCACTCACATCCCCAAAAGGTTGAAAAAGACCATGACATCCCGGATCAGGAATATGCCATATTTTTTGGCACGGCGGAGCAGCACCTAGAGGCGAAAGGTCGCATTAGCCCATTGCGTTGGCAAGCACAGTCAACCACAAGAAAAGTTGCCCTACCACCCAAGTTCTGCTTTTCGCACGACCTGGAGTCGCTCTGGTGGATCATCGTGTGGATCTTTATTTGGCTTATTGAATGCGATAAGGGGCGGCAACTTGCAGCTGACGTTTTCACTCATGATGCTATGCCGACCCACGCAAGGCGGGTGTTGTTCTTCAGGGAGGACTGTTTGGATTATCTTGCCAAACACATTCACTCTAACTTTTCGAGCTGTGCTGCCAGCCTCGTTGCATTCCGCAATGCGCTTCTGGAGTCCTACATGTCTGACAACACTCAAGACCCTATGACCTACGCCAGTACATACAATGATGTCTTTTATTCGTTCATCAAACTGCAGGGTGAGGCTTTTTCAGCAATCCGAACCCATCAGGATGTCATTTTTCCACCCACGAACCCCCGACCGGAAGACAGGAAGCGCAAACAGATACTGAGACGGAACGGTGATGACAATGAGTATGGGTTGGATTCGAAGGATGTGCAGCCCAACAAACGGGCAAAAACCAAGGAGGCAAAAAACAACAAGCGGGCGAAGGCAGCTCCGCAGCGGCCGTTGGTCTACAGCTAACCGTAGAATACCTCAATACCTTTGTGTAAACTTCAATGTTGAACACTCCGATTATTGTGTTCGTCTAGTCTTCTAAATCATAATGGCTGCGCGGTCGACGTGTCCATACATCTCTTCGAGGTAGTCGGTGGTTGGACGCTGGGATAACACAGTCGTGCCATACCTGGTTAGTAAATGATAATGCTTATCGTACGTGGGTCTTCGATGTATATGTGGTAGCGGGTAATATCATATTGGTCTAGCACTTCATTTACTCCCACCTCTGTCCCAATGAATTGTCCTTCGGAAGCTCTTCGGTGAGGGCTGGGTTGTTCGACAGTTGGTGGATTCCTGGTGTGTATCTGTTTCAGCCAGCAATCTGAAATTTGTTTTTGTGTATGTGTCCCCTTTACCAGACTTCCTTGTCAGCTATGCTCCGTTCTGTCCATCACAGGACTGCTGCAGGGTATCACGATATCCATCTATATCTTCCTATTCTTCACTCTACCAGACGCGAGTAAGGCGGGTAGCAGCGAACTGTCTACTGATTGGTATATGGCGGTTATATACCCTCCGGGCCCGAACAAGATCTTCATGATCATGGAATTGTTATTCAACTCGCCAGTTCTTGGTTTTATGGGGAGAAAGATTCGCGCCTGGAAGGTCGTTGAGTTCGAGAAGTTTTTCAGAATAACATTCCTCAGTCTTATTATCTCCAACTCTTTACCTCCTGCGTTGCAGGCCCTCGACGGTTCAGTATCATCGTTCTACGAAAGATGTCGTCACTAGGCTGAGCGCAGGGCAATTAAAAATGATACACGTTATGAAGAGGTGCAACGAGGAATGTTGCAGGTACTTTGAGGCATCATTCGACCTTCAGTGTCCTCCTTACATTTGCGGTGGCTGACCCCTATATGATGTTCGAGCTCCCCTCGTTCCCACGGACCCTGCGAATATGTAAACACATTTTCCCTTCTGTCATGGCCAAACAGCCTTGTCAGTAGTCTGG
>QFDT01001092.1:0-25268 GCA_003315915.1 Macrolepiota dolichaula
CGGAGCTGGAGGGAACAACAACGGTGGTGGTGATAGGTTCAACAGTAGAGGCGGTAACGGTAGAGGTAGCGGCTTTACAATGGGGTAAGTTACCAAGGTAATAACATAAATTTGCGATAGAACCCACCTGAACCAACGACTTGGGCAAATGCAATGCTTGTAGCGTTAAGCAAGACAGCGACAGAGATGAATTTCAGGAGAGACATGGTTATTAGGTGTTCAGAAAGGAATAGAGTGAAGGTTGGCTGGGACCTGAGTACTGAGCCTCCATGTGGAAAGGCGTATCTTTTATACGAAAAAAGCCGTAGTCATTTCTGCATCATAACGGTCTTTGTGGCCGCACTCAAGAAAAAAGACCCGGTTACATGTGAGCGGGCCCATACGGCTTGCTGGAGGACGCGTTCCTTCACATGGTCGTCAGGTGAAGGAGCGCCGGGATTTTAATCCGGACTAAAATAAGCTCATACAATCACCCTCTTGAAACAAAGACAGAAGCGGCCATGAACCCCGCGAGAGAGATGATTGGTGGTGGTTGTGTGACTTACCGCGTGTATAAACAATTCAAATGACAAAAATCTACAGAGGGTATCACGGACTTACCTTAAAATCGGTGATTGAGGATGGATCATTGATGGCATTGATGCCTAGCAGCCTTTTACAATTGCACTGGAGCGCGTTCTCCGTGCTAGGAGGAGGGCTGAATTTACCTGTCCCCCATTTCTGATTAGTATGAAGTGTGAGGTTTGGTGGTTGTACGTTTAGTACTACGCAGCGAACATCCTCAGGTAGTAGCTTTGTAGAAGCTCGAGTCCACAGGGGTAAGGCGCGGGTGTACAGGAGGGGCCCCGTCTGGTTTGTCCCGGGCCCGTCTAGGGCACTCCTGGGCCGCAAAACCCGCGCATGCGAGGTGGTCGGAGTACCGATCGTCGGGATTTTTCGGCTGGGAAATTCGTCAAAGCTTTGGGTCGTGAATGGGTCATGCATACGATCAGTTTCATGATTGTTAGATGGTTGGGCCTTTGACTCACAATCACAACACCCATAGTGACCAATGATCTTTCGACCTCAGTAGCAGTACTTCCTTGGGGTTTGATTTGGGACGGGATTAATACGCCTGCACATGCCTCAATGAAACCTGGGATGGGGTAGCGGGGGTTGGAGATATCAGTTGTGTTGCCAAATTGTTGAGCTCTTGAAGAGACGTCGGCGGCGGTTCAACGATTCAGTGTATCGACTGCGTCCGTCAGTCGATGAGGAGCTCCAATGTCGACGGGTCCAGTCCAAGTGATCCTCGATGGTGTTTGACTGGGAGGGAGAGACGAGAGAGGGATTTAGCAGAAAGGAAACGAGAGAGAGATCGAGCGAGGGAGCGTTGTGAGATGATGAAAAGGGAGACTTAGAGCTTGTATTCGAGCTGATGAGAAGCGAGCGAAACGATGGTGTCAAATTCCCCCCCCTCGTCGAGTATCTACAGTCGAGTATTTATTTCTGCCTAATGTCTATAGAGACGTCGAGAGAGAGACAAGAAAAGAAATGAAGTCCAAAACAAAATACTTGATCGTACGATAGATGAATTGAGAGTAAATTTTACTGAGTTGGTACGTGAAATTAGAAATGGAGAGGAGGGGGTTGTAACTAAAGGAGGGTGCTGAAACTTGTATGCTTGGGTCCAAAGGAAGGAAATTCCTCTACGGAGGTGCGTACTGGTTATGAAAGCGGGGTCTGACGGCGGGATTGTCGTATGGCGGATGAGGTGAATGGAATCCTATCTGAGCTCAGGAGGAGTGAATCCGGCAGTTTTGTGAGTAGCCGGATCGCGATCTCCACACTCTTGCGAGAACAGTGTAGCCCAGTGTCCTCTGCTATGCGATGTGTGAAGACGGGGAAAGAGGGCGTAATAGGTTCGGAAAGTGCACTGGGGGCACGACTCCTTGAAGCCCAGCAGTTGGCAGGAGTCGATTCGGTAATTTTTTTTCAAGTGATGTAAGTGACGAGTGATGTTAAGGGGTCAATATTTCAATGGCAACAGATAAGTATAAAGTATGGTCGCGTCCGTGATTTGGATGTACGATGACAAAAAGATAATGTCGGAGTAGTGTTTCATTTCATGTATATTTGAGGTCGATGAACTATGTTAGGCTAAACCCTGGATGCGGGGAGATTATCGATGTAACTTCAGTGGCGACAGGGGTGGCTGTGGAGGGAGCAGTATACAGTTGCGCTTGGTGGTTATAACTTGAGAGGTATTATTGCGTCGTTCGATGCAATATGTAGATTCACCGTGACGAGCTTGTCAATTCTGCTAGTGATCCCTAAGATTATCCTATTGATCAGGGAGAGCTATATTTGAATCACAGTAAGAAAGCAACAGAGGATTGCCGTCTCACCTGGGTGTATTAAAGGCATTCCCTGTATCTGCTTCAAAGTTGGGTATATTGAATCTTGCATGTAGCTACTTCGTCTTGGGTCAGAAACAGGGTCGATTCCTTTAATGATGCTCAATACTTCCCACGATCGGAATGTTTACGAATATTATGCCATCTTTCCACTCTCACAAGCATTACCGCAATGCAAGAATTCACAGAAGGTGCTCTTGACCGAGAAGTCGGTTGGTTCAAAGAAGGACGTCAAAGCATGCTAGGTAGAGTCAGATCCGGTGCGTATGTCCATCATTGGCCCTTCTAGCTGCGAAGCGACTCATTGGCAGATTGAGCGCTCTGATGTTCTTTAATCTCGATGACGACGAGTTCAATGACACTCTACCGATTGTAATAACCCGCAAGACGAGGGTAAAGTCGAACAGATGTGCCGTCATTGATGCGGTCAATCCAAGGGTACGGTTGTCAGGGTTAATCTTCATGAACAACTGGACTGACATAATACCAAGACCCAGGAGTAACAGAACATACTATTGAACATGAAGGTAATCCCACAGCGAAACGAAGGAGTATACATTGGATAAACATACACGAGTGTATGGTTATCAATGGGCGTTTTACGTGTAAAAACGGGCGATAATGGCGAGGGGATGGTGATCCATACGCTTCCTTTGATTATCTGGTTGATTCGAGGTATACGGCCCTTCGGGAATGCTTTGCCTCGCTGGTGTTAACATGTGGGGAAGTCTGAGAGAAGGGAGGGATCGAGGGCTAGTTGTGTGCGGGTGGTTGTTCCGCAAAGAATAGAAGAGCTGGGGGAATGGACTGGAGAGAAGCATTTGGGGAAGGATAGATGAGGAAGGGCCCTATACTTGAAAGAAGTTATATCGGTACACGCGCGTGAGCGTGGCTGGTTGGTTACCTATGCCACGATACCATCCCTTCCAAGGGGATAAAGCATCAAATGTAAGTGTGACTTGTGGCTATCGGAGCTTCTCCCGCAATATCTGCTGACTCGGAACCTTAGGCTGAGGGCGTATACTTTTCAATCGTCGGAGTTCTAGGGTTTTCGTGTGGCTGTACGAGTGACAAGGAGGGCATGCCCGAGACTTCTAATGAGGTCTTCTAATGAGTTTGAAGCACCCTTTCCAGGAAGTTGGTGGACCTTATCCAAGCAGAAAAACCCTCAATCAGTGGGTTGGCGGGTGGTGAGGGTTCTTGGGGTGCTGCGCTGGTCACAGCCGACGTTTGCGGGAGTCTTGTCGTGGTTCCTCGTCCCGGAGCTTCAGGGTGCGGTATGGCAAATCAACGTATTTTCTTTTACCGGAATCGAGGGTACGTTGCCAGTTCATCTGTGCGAGTCGCTTGGAGACGCTGACCCAATTTAGACTGGGAGTATGGAAGAACGAGAATGTCTACCCGCACAATCTGCGGAGAGAAGTGCATGTTACCAACGGCTACAGGACATGTATTTTCCAGGCTGATATGGGCGGCATCAGAATTTTCAGGCCGCATTACGGTGCCTGTAACTGATGGTGATGACGAAAGTCCAAAATTAACCAGTGATGTTGCTTCTGGTGTCGGCAACCGGGCTGGGCACTGACAAAGGATTGGGAATCATCTCTGGGTAATTCTTGGAGGAGCGGAGCATTCTCAAAGTAGGTGTACAGTTGACCATGTCCTACCTTGATTGTGGTTTTCTCATGCCATGTGTTTCTAGGAACGAGTACTTCTCATTCAGAGGATGGATTTGCTGCTCAGGAGGTTCTCTTGGAATGTCCAGATGGAGTGGCGTAGGTGGACTGTCAGAAGGCGGAAGAGTGAACCATGCGCTACTTGGCTGTTATCTGTGACTGGGCACTTGGTTCATAGGGGGCAAGGAGCATTCAATCTCACGGATTTACACGTCGATCAAATGTCATTGGTCTTTCCTGCGGCTGGTCGATAAAATCATTTCTATGAACAAAGCTTCTTTCTCGAATGCTGATTTCCTCAGGCGTTCGCCCATGCACGCAAAGCATGGAATCTTCCAGTTCTTATAGGGTCAACTATCAAGATAAAGGAAGTTTTTCCAGATACAATGACCAGTCCGCGGTGACAACCGGAGTTGCCGCCCACCTGCAGTTCCGCTGTCGATTCTCAGCAGTTCTAAATCCACGCGAACAGGAGGATTTGGCGTAATAACGAAACGTCGAGATGACCAAGCGTCAAACCAGACGGGGGGAAAGGGAACATATTTAATTAACCTCATCTGGCAGGTGAGGGCAGTTTACCAAACAGGCACAAAGTCTATCAAAGGCTGAATCGAAGGGGCGAACGTCCGAAGTCGATTGTTTCCCTTTCTCTTCTTCATCTCACCTCACCCTCCCGTTTCCTTATATTCAAGGGCTTTCAAAGCTCCCCATCCTCAGGATATCGCCTGAGTTTGTCATTCTTTTACAACCTTCCCTCATTCCTTATCACCATGAACCTCTATCTGTTCATCATCCTGGCCTTGTCGGCATCAGCGCAAGCATATTGGTTGATGGGTGTCGGTGCGTTAATTTTCTATGCCTTTGAACTACTCTGACCACTTCACAATGAGCAGAAGATTTTATAACCACTGAACGAATAGACCCGATTGTGAATCCTGGCCAGGTCTCCGGTCATGTTCACTCAGGTACGAAATTCTGTGAAGTTCCCCTCGGTAGCCTTTACCCTCCTAAACTTTTGTTCTCCTTCGCAGTTCTTGGAGGCAGCAATTTCAGGTTCAACACCAACACGGAGTCGCTCCGTGAGAGTCAATGCACGTCAATTCCGATCCCAGAGGACAAGTCGAATTATTGGTTTCCGGTACGTGGTGAAGTCGCTATTGTCGCACATCGAAATATTGATGAAATCACGTACACGCAGCACTTATACTTCCAGTTTGTTCCCAGCGTGTCATTCATCCTGTCAATTCATTGAAAGGTCTTTCTCAGGTGGGCCAATGGCAGTTTTAGCAGCCTCAATGGTGGTGCCGTCATGTAAGTTCTCCTCTCCCCTGTCATAATTCTATTTGACCACGCTGATTTCCCCTTCTGTGTAGTTGTATGTTTATAGAAGCCCTCATAGGACAATAATTGTTTGACATCGATTGCAGATTATTTGTTCAACGATAAGCCTGGTACAACTACAGCTTTTCCTGATGATGTAAGTCTTCTATTTGAACGTGTTCGTTGAAACAAATTTAATGCCTGTGGAATTTACAGTTCCGGATGCTCAGTGGTATGACTTGTCGGCCTCGTTGTATTCAGCAGTTTCTCATGTTCTCTAGGCGATCCCTACCTTCGCACATATGATTCCAATAGCTTTGCACAACAAGCTGTGACATTCTTGTGCTTGGACTTCAACGGTGTCACTACTCGCTACAACTCCTTGCCCGCGAAGAGTTGTCCCTCCGGTATTCGTGCGCAAATCGTGAGTTTAGCCGCGTGTGTGGCCTCTACTTGTTTGATTAACTTGTAACAGAACTTCCCCAGCTGTTGGGATGGAAAGGTGATTTTGAATATTCTAGAAAACTGAAATGGTTCCTGATTCCCGAGGCAAGAACACCGACTCGTCAGACCACAAGTCCCACGTCGCTTTCCTTTCAGGAGGACCCGACTCTGGTACCTGCAGCGATCCTAAATATCCTGTGACTCTTCCTCGTATCTTCATCGAGGTAAGCTATGCTACTTGCATTTCCTTGAGCGATATTCCCTATTCTTATATCATACACTCAGGTGTATTGGGCATCCAACGATTTTGAGCAAATGAGGTCCCAGGCTAAGGACTCGTCACAACCATTCGTGTAGGTCTCGGTCATACACGCTCGATTTACGTATCTGAATGCGGATCGTTGCAGGTTTGCTCATGGTGATCCTACTGGGTACGGTTACCATGCAGGTCGGAACCTTTTCATCCAGCGCGTGTAAACCTATTCTGACTTGGAGTGTACAATAGACTTCATCAACGGTTGGGATAAAGGTGTTCTCCAGAACGCCGTTGATAAATGCCACTGCAACATCTATGGCGACGTAAGCCGCCCTTTACTTCATTTTCACTGTAGCCTTTCTGACTATCTCCTCAAGCCAACCTGCTGCGTGGACCAAGGAATTTTCCATATGAACAAAGGACAAACCTGCCGCATCACAAAGGCAATTAATGAAGCAAGTACGTATCTTGATAAAACTTTGAGCGAGCGTCTGGCCAAATTTGACTTATGATGGCTACGCCCTATCAGCGACTGGAACTCTTCCAAAACTCCCAGGAAACAACCCCGTTCAGCCAGAAGGACAGCGTGCTACTGCATACACAGATACTAACCCACCCCAATTGATTTCCCCTGTGTATGCATATACGGGTGACTCCCCTGCTCAAACAGGTGCTGTTCAAGGGTTCGCACCAACAGCGTCCACGCCTGCCCCGTCTGCCTCGCCATCTGTTCCAGCTCCTTCATCATCCAGTGTTCCCGTTTCGTCACCTGCATCTTCCCTCGTGTCACAACAGCCACAACCGTCGAGTTCTTCTGCACCTTCAAGCACTGTCGTCGCTCCCACCCACCAAACATCCGCAGCGCAGAGCACAAGTATTCCTGCACCTACACCGTCAGCATCGCTTTCCACAGTGTCGGCACAGGCGACAACTTCCTATGCGCATACCATCCCTGCCACCACTACTCGTGCATTCCCTACCGTTTCAATACCCTCTATCTCCATCCCTACGTTTTCCATGCCTTCCATGACCTTCGGAAGTCCTAACACCGGGATGAATAATGCGCCCCACTACGCTGGAAATAACGGTGTGCCCAATGGACATTACGCTTTCCAAGCATCAGTCAAAGCGAACCCGACCCCCGCGCCACCTACCTCTACCACTGCGTCTTCTTCGGGTGATCAGGGCCGCTGTCCCCCGAGACAGAGACGCTCGAAGCGGAGTACGTTTGTGGAGGAGGTTGAAGCTATGGCCGCCCGTAATGTCGTAGATACCTCCGTGCCTCCTGCAGCTGGTGTCCAGGACCTCGATCGCGCTCGTCGCTCTCACCGCCGTCGTTTGACGAATCATTTTACGAACTAGTTGGAAGAAGGTACTGTGGTCCAAGCTTGATGCGAAAGGAACCCCTTCTCCACCTCCATTTCATTTTTTTTTGTTATATACCTCTCTCCATATCATCTCCATCTCCCTCGCTGTGCAAGCCACTTTATCCATATCTGTTGACAGATATCGTCTCATAGAGTTCTATCTCAAAATGTTCTTCTATTGTCCTCTCACGCGCTTCCTCTTGCCTCGTCGTGCAGTGCACAACCAGTTGGTGTCCCGGGTCGGATACTGGTTGGAAATATCTCGTATTGCTTTGTAGCTCTGGTTCTGCGTTCCTTGTTATATCCAATGCAATGAAATATTGTTTTCCTAAATGCTACAACTGTTCTCCCTCTCCGTAGATAATCTTCCCAGCGGTTGGTCACCAGGGTAATGGGTGATGAAACTGAAGAATGAAGGCATGTCTTAGAATACACAAAATAAGTACTGCGCGCACATGATCTGTTGGATCCACTGGAGAAGCCAAAAAAAAAATGCAAGATGACGAATAGTCAGAGGAATAGTGTACCATAATTAACAGGATGAAAGATTAGGGAATCAAGGAGACAGGAGGGAAGGGGTGAAAGATAGATACAAGCAGCGAGGGAGTATATGGCATTGTTCTACCAAAAAGCTCGAGAAATTACAAAAACAACGGGATAGCACCTCTAGCACCCTCACTCCCGCTCGCGGGTGGTTGTTGTGGTTGATCTCCATCTGCATTAAGTATCCCAAAGAGACTCGCGCGACCCCTTCCGCGACCGGCTCCTCTTCCACGTCCTCGTCCACCTCCACCACTCCCGCTAGGACCAGAAGTAAGCTCCTCGCGTTCCGGCACCCATTCTCCATTAATTTTCACGCTAATATGTATGCGACCACATCCTGTCACAGGACAATGCCAGAGATACTCTGGGGGTGGCAGGTGAGACTGCTTTCCCCTTGGATTTTTCTTCGCAGCTGAATGAGACGACGATGACGAAGCCGCCGCTGGTGTCGCCACATGCCGCGGTCGAAGACGTGATCGAATACTATTTGCGTTATTGTCGGGTTGTTCATGATCATAAGCGGCGAGACCTTGTATTCCTTCGTCATGACCGATAGAATCGTCGTTCACTGCCTTCGCTTTGCCTTTCCCCTTTCGATCAGCAATACCAGCACCACTGATAGACTGGTCTGTATAACTTGGCTGGCCAACCTCCTTCAAGCATTTTCCGTCGATCAGGTGTCCGCAACGCAATCCCCAAACACGCCGATTTTTCTGGATGTCGGAGGTAAGATTATTGCTGAGTACCAATGGGTCCAGACAACGGGCGCAGGCTAACACTGTAGTGCCTGCGACGCTAGGTTTTTGTGGCGTTTGTTTCGATGAAGATGGAATGGAGGCTAACGGGGTGGTCGTAACCGCGGATTTGCTAGCGTTAACGTCATGGGCCATAGCATCATCCTCATCGTCGATAACGATTGGTTCCGGGGAGGGTATACGTTTCTTTGTAGATTCAGGTGAAGTAACGTCGATAACTTCCACAGGTGACTTCGGTGCGAAATCAAAAGAGAAGCCGGGCTCCGGAGGCCCAGGATGCGTGTACTCCTTCCTGTACGGTGATTCTTCACGGGCATTATTCCGGCGTCGAAAAACCTCACTTCGGATGTATGCTCGTGCTGGGTTAAACACGGGTTCCAAATCCCTAAAACCTTCACCTTCATCCTCCGCAAGAGTTTGAATAGCCAATAGTTCATCATCATCAGAGAGGGGATCATCAATGAAACCCCAGTTGTTCCCCAGGGCAAGAAAGTTGATCGCGTTCCGTGGGCCCCCTTCTGGCGCTAGGGCCGGACCGCCTAATATTCGGCGGACACCGCTTCCCACACGACCAAGGAACGAGCTACTTGGCTCATAAGGGTGGGGCCGATGCTGATGCTGGTGCTGCCTGGCACGATTCTGAGCGATGAGTGCTCCCCCTAGGCCCAACGCTGGTACGTGGTGTGAGGGAGGAGCTGCTTGTTGCAGAGGTCTCGGCGGAAGGATGTTAGGAACATTTCCGCGGGGGATGTAAATTGGAGGTGGTCTATTTGAGGAACCTGGGCCATGGACAGGCACTGGGTGATGCTGGGGTTGCTGCTGGCGCATGTTAGCCTCGAATGGGAATGGCTCCTCACTTGGTCTGACGACTGGAGGTGAAGCAAAGGCAGGACCCTGTCGACGAATAGGAAGGGATGTATGCCCTGCATAACGATGGGGGACTGGGGGAACTGGAGGCGCATACGACCATGGCTGACTCCTGGGCGGTGGGGACTGGAGCCGGGTCCTCGATGCTGATAACGGAGAAATCGTAAGCAGGGTGCTGCCGTCAAGTCCGAAAAGGAGCAAGTAAAAACAACTCACCTGGCCGTATGGTACTAGCAGATAATACGAGGTCGTCATCGTCGCTATCGAGGAGCGAAATGATTTCTGAGGGCGTGGAAACTCTTCTTCGTTGTGCAGGCCGAGAAGGGCCAGGTTCTGGGCCCCGATGGGGGAGATAGACGTCGTCAAGCTCGTCAACGTCGATGACTTCTACAGAGTCTCGTAGCCGTCGTTGTTGTCTGATCTGGTTGTCCTGGGCATCGTCGAGGACGGGCATGGGACGCTGGAAGACGGCGGCCATGGAGGTTCTGAGCACATTGTGGCTTTCCGGCCGACCGTCCAGGTCCCAGCACGTGATCAGATATATATCTTGTCGCGTGCCTTTGGTCGTATTTGGCGAACTCGGCGTTGTCGGGCGCCCTAGCGTGGATCGGATGTGGTGTGACCGGACTGTCCGTTTGGTGACTGTGGCACCGTGCTTCGTGGAACCGACAAGCTTGCTCTGGACACCCAATCACGGCTAACATTTCGGTTCCGCGCGGCCCCTTCCCTGGCGGTTGGACCTACCGATGACTACCACTTTTTACAACAATAAGGCGCCCAAACATCAACGGAACATGATATTTCTGATCGAAAACCAGTGACCTAGTCTGTGGCTTGTCCCTCCGACACACCGCGAGGTGCGGCAAATTGTTTGTCTTGCATTCCTATGCCACCTGGAAATAGATGAATCACTCTCGCGTCCACCTGTAACATTCCGGTCAACCGATAGTTTCCAGCTAGGCTGAGCCACGCATATCTATCTGACAAACATGGCTTATTCAAGGTGGTGCTTTGCTCGTTCAGCCCATGGGGTCTTCCAAACGATGCATTGCATTGGACCATTCTCCCCTGCATCATACCAATCAAAACAATATCATCGGAATTTCGTAGCTATCCATTCCAAATTGCCTATCCTTGGGGAGCTCCAACCGACATCAGGTATATAAACCGCTTCGGATGAACTTTGGCCGCCTCAGTCAAATTCCTTCGCCGTCTCCCTCTGCTTGGACCCTCGTGCCCTCTCTTCCGCCCCGCCCCCTTTACCTGGTCTTGCCTAAAATGCCTAACGACATGTACTCCCAACATTCCGAAGCCTTGTCGACTCCGAAGAGTGAAAATCCGGATCACTTTATTCTCCCAGACCTCGTTGCCGACTGCCCTTATACCCCACGCAATAACCCAAACTGCTATGAGCAGGCTCGCAAATCCGAAAAATGGCTTCTGAGCTACGCAAAGCACAGCCCAAAGAAAACTGCCAAGTTCATGGGCCTCAAAGCCGGTGAACTCACTGCGTCGTGTTACCCCGATGCAGACGCTCGTCACCTTCGTACTTGTGACGACTTTATGAACTACCTGTTCAACCTCGATGACTGGCTCGACGAATTTGATGTGAGCGACACCAACGGTATGCGCGAATGCTGCATTGGCGCTATGAAGGACTCTGCCGGGTACCAGACAGACAAGAAGGCCGGCCTTTTAACCAAAGAGTATGTTGCCCTTGCGCTGTCGGCTCCAATCAATGCTTATACTTATTATTTATTTTTGAACAGCTTCTTCAGCCGCCTCGAGGAGACCGCTGGTAAAGGCTGCAGGCAGAGGTTCATCGACAGTATGGACCTCTTCTTCATTGCTGTAGCCAAGCAATCCCGTGATCGTGCCAATGATATTATCCCCACCCTTGACTCCTACATTGAAACTCGCCGTGATACCAGCGGTTGCAAGCCCTGCTTCCAGCTTATCGAGTATGCTGGAAGGTTCGACCTCCCTCAGTTTGTCGTTGACTGCAAAGAGATTCAGGAAATGGAAGAAGCAACAAATGATTTAGTCACTTGGTCAAACGTACGTGTGTTCATTTTGTATTGTCTCTTTTTCAATCAATTGATACTGACATGAATCTCGTATTCAGGATATCTTTTCTTACAACAAGGAACAAGAACGCAGCGACACCCACAACATGATACCCGTCACGATGTACCAATATGGTTATACCCTCCAGCAAGCCGTTGACCACGTCGGCAGGAAATGCAAGGAAAGCATGGAACGCTTCGAGTACAACCGCCAGAAGAATAGGGAGGATAAGAAAGATAAATGGGATCAGGAAACTCAAAAGATGGTCGAGATGTATGCCGATGGTTTGCAGAATTGGATTGTCGGTGTGTATCAGTCTTTTCCTTCCCTCATAGACGAGAATCTAATCCTTATAAATTACTAGGCTCGTTACACTGGTCTTTTGAATCAGAGCGATACTTCGGTAAAACCGGCCTTCAAGTCAAGAAAGACAGATTCGTCAAACTCTCCCCGCGACGTCCTCTCGCCCCTGTCTCTCACAACTAAACATCCTCGCCATGAATTGCCCATCCACAGCCCCTCTACGCCCTCATTCCAATTTCGATATATTTTATCTATTTCTTGTGGTATAACCTTATTTCCTTAGTCAATATGCCCCAAAGGCGACTTATTTACCCCTCCCCCCCTTAACTATTTGTATATATTCACCTATTTCTACTGTACACCCGAATTTTTTTGCACTGTAACTTACTGAATCAATGAATAAACCAAAATTGAATCATCGAGAGCAAATAACGATAGAACCATTTTGATACTGCTATTCATAGCCGGAGACACGGAAATCGTCTAAATTCACGCATTGGAATGAAGCCTAATGAAGCTCACCATCCTGTCAAAATGGTGATACCTCGCCGGTTAATCCGAAGGATAAAAAAAGATAAACTACCCTTGGACCTCCACAACACTCCATAATTCTCCACCCTGCTTCAGGCACTACGAGGCACCTGTTTAATAATACACCATAAAATGCAAATTGCCAGAACAATAAGCAACCCCACATCTCGAACCAACAAAAAATCCGAACGTCCGGATTCAATATCCAAGCTACAAGCGCTCCATCAACCGAGAAAAAAAAAACTCCCGCCGATTCTTAGGAATTCCTCGCTCCCGTACACCCCATATCCGTGTACCTCTCTCTACATCACCCGCCTGAGCCTAAAAAAACACGAATTCAAAGAGACTCCCAAAAGCATCGTTTGCTCAATACTACCATTAAGTACACTAGATGGTCGAGTTTTATTTAGGCATCTCGGCTCTTGGCCCTATTAATCTCTCTTCGAATTATGATTCGTCTGAGTTTCGTCCCATCAATGCATCAAATGCATCAAACGTCGCATCAATTTCAAACTTGGCCTCCTTTCCTGGACACTACTCTAAGAGAGTCTATGGTCAGTGATACATAGTAGGTCTCAGTCTTAGAGTGAGGGTATATGCTCAGTGTTCGATGATATCGCTCTGAAGTTGTCGAAGTAACTGGGAAGGTGAACTAGTGGCTTTGATGGGTGATGATGATGCGACTCGAGTGGAGGTTGAGGAATAATGATCTAATTCAGATACTGCTCCATCGTTTCGCGTCCATCAACCACAGCCATTGTGTTCTGCGTCAGGAAGGGATCCTACATCCATATAGTGGTGAGCGTATTCTCCTTAACTACACACGAAACCGTAAACTCGAGCGGCGGTACCCGATACAACACTACCAATAACACATCTAGCGTTGCTTAGACGCTAGTGGTACTTGATAATACCATATAAAACCATAATCAAAACACATCCACCAAACCCCAGAGCCTCCACCTCCAAACGCGCCCCTGCCCCTGACGTTGCCCCCAGTACCGCCCACCCATGGACTATTTAATTTTGCTTAAGCAATACACATTTTCCTCGAAGCTGGGTCTTCGTTCTCGCTCCTCCATCCTCACAGCCCCTCGCCGGCGTTGAACGCTGCAAGTTCCATCCTCCAGTACTCCCACCACATTAAATCTTCCCACTCGACCATCCACACAAAATAAAACAATGCGGACTTTCACCCACCTCTACTTCGCCCTCGTCTTCGTCCTCCTCACCGGGGGATGGAACTTTTTCAGTGGCACAGGAAGCACCGGGCCAACGGTCCCACTAGCGAACGCGGCAATTATCCCAAGACGAACAATGAACATCCGATCGTTCAAACTGGCCCGTCTTGATCCTGATTATTTCAACCACTCGGAACGTTACACCGAGGCTAGAGCTGATGACGAGGACGTTCAAGCCCGCACAGATAATGTGGCGGCTGCATCGTCAGATCCCGAGTCCGTACACCCGAGAGGGGACGGAGAAGGGGAATATAGAAGAAGTCCAAAGAATGCGCGCGAACATGGGCAGGGGCATGTGCACTCACGGGGACGAAGAATCGTCTACAGACGCGTTCATCCGAGGGATTTTTGGATTAAGCGATTCGTGATGGAAGAGTAAACCTGGAAGTGGGTGGCAGAACAACGATCGATGGAGTAGGCTCAAATGCGTAGTTTGATATGAGCTTGAATTTCAGAGGTGTTAGGATAGAGGGCCAACGGGACTTATTTATTATGTGATGCGGGGGCCAGACACGGCTGATAGAGCAGAGGTTGGCGGGCAGATTCTATATGGAGGTGGCCCGGGTGATGAAGAGCTGCTGGGGAAAGAAGGTTCTCCAAGTGCTATAGCTGCAATCTTGCGTACACGTCACCAGTCCGAGTCTCCGAGGCGGTAGGATGATCGTGGGCCGCTATTTTTTTCTCGAGTGGCATGTTAGTGACAGTAGGCAATGGAGATGTTACTTGTCCTGTGGGTGCTATCTTACATCATTTACATTCCATGATACGACCCAGAAGACTGGGGGCCCAAAGTCTTGTTTGACAAGAGCTTATGAACAAGGGAATATGGCCATTAAGCGTATGATGTCAGTGACAATGACGGTGAACATAATCTTTCATATATCTCTGCCGTCAAGGACCCGGAGGCTGGGAGCGAACGGACACCTGAAAGATCAATGAAAGGCATGTGTAGGACATGCATTCTCATCCCCATTGGTCGTGGGGGGGTAGATACACCCTGCCCTTATCACAGAAACGGCTTGAGAGAGGGGCGATATTGCTTAGTGACGATGTTACCAGGAAGATTTTTCTTGTGTCCCAAATTGTTAGTTCCTATTGAGGTGGGTGGTAGAGGATTCATCACCCGTAAGCCTTCGTCCAGAGTGGGAGCGAGAACGGACGTATTGGTGTTCGATTGCACCACAAGGACGAGTTTCGACCAGAAAGAAACCTGATTACTTGGTCTATATGCAGATATCAAAGAAGAGTGGTTTGGTTGAGTAAAGCATGGGAAAATTCCGGAACGAGTTTAGTCTCGGTCACAAATGTCCATATATACGCTGCAGGTTTTCCTGGAAAAAAACAAGAGGGCAAGTCTGAAACAAAGATTTTAGTTTCAAGGTTTGCCGCAGAGGTCGACGACATGCTGCCGGGCATTCTTTTGCTCAGAGCCGCCAACTCCTGGAACGTCTTCCGGAGCTTCACCGTCCAGGTTTAACTTATAGAAATGAGTTTATCAGGACACGACACGATCAAATAGCCTCGGAGAAAACCTACGCGACCGCGATCTGCACCTGCATTAATCAGGAGAACGGCGGCTTCAGCATGAGCCGAATCCATCGCAAGATGTAATGGCGTATTTCCTGTGACAGAAATAGCAAAATTGTCAGGAGTTGATATGAGGTGGATCACTGCAGGAGATTTACCAATCCGATCGCCGGTATTGAGGCGCAATTTATTTGAAGGGGTTGATGAGTCCAATAAAAGACGGATGAAGCCCACAGAACCGGTAGTGGCCGCGCGGTGCCTTTGGGAAATGGGGTGAGTAACGGGATGAGGAAGAAGCATTGGAACGCATACAGAGGTTGTTGGCTGGCCTTATCCCTGGCATTTATCTACTCCGTGGGTGAGAACTCCTCGGTCATGAAATATCGCGTCAGAGATACGTACATCTGCACCCCTAGAAATCAGTAGTTTGCCAATCTGAGGAGGTCGTTAGCAGGTATATGGCCTCTAGCTGGCGAAGAACCTGCCTCTATGCGAGATTTGGAAGCTGCATAATGCCTATGAAAAAGCTCAATCCCAGAGTCAAATTGACACTATAGAACGAGACACAAACAGTGGAGTTATCCCTTTATCATTTTTCCTTTGGGATATCTTAGCTGGGCAAGAGAAAACGCAACGCCACGCACTTATTGACATCTGCACCAGCGCCAATCAATTCTTGAACGATCCCTTCATGCCCTGCGCTAACTATCGCTCTGCTGAGATTACAAAATCAAATTTATGATTCAGTGTTGATACCTGCGATATGGAGAGCCGTCCATCCGCTAATGTCAGGCTTGTCCACTTCGACCTTTTGATCGATGAGGAACCGCACTATGTCAAGTGAACCTGAGGAGGCTGCCCAATGGAGCGGAGTGCGTTCATCCTATTGCATATTTAGCCTGAAGGTATGCATATTCAAGCTCCTTGCATACCGCATCAACTGAACTGGCCAGCTTGGGATCTTCATTGATGAGCGTTCTGAGCAACGAGAATTGATCTGAATTCCAAGCCATGAATTCATCAAGTCGAGTGAATCATAAAATCGCTCACTAGTTTGTGCAGCAGATTGTACTGATAGAGACATTTTACGCCAGGCTGAGGTTGAAAACACGAAAGACAGTGAAGAGATAGATACTCATTAGACTTAGTTATGTCATGACGCGTCCAGGGTCACGCGCAGTTCGGACATGTGATGTAATTAGTCATCAATGTGATTTCGACAGGTCACGGGCGTTCTCCCTTTACATTCGCGCGTCACCCCAAATCATATTCCCTAGCAATTTGAGCTCGAAACCCTCATGGCATCGTTGCACAAGCAAGTAGATCAGGAAAAGAAGAACACCCCTCATGCTTTGCTTCCATTTCTTCAATCTCAGTCCCAAAACACTCTGACAAGGCTTTACCAGAGGCCATCCTCATGTCTTTCAATATTCCGGTCGCTCTCCTTCTGTACGCAATGCGAGACAAACATCTAATGAGCGGATTAGTCTCCTAGCGCCTTTGGAAAGGCAAATCGTCATGAATCTTCTCTGGCTCGAATCTGCCATTACAACTTCGACCATGATGGCTTGGGTTCAGCGCGACGGGCGAAAGTTATTATCACGTTATTGTTTGCTCCCGGAAGAGGTCCTTACTTCGTCAATGCATTTGCAGACTATATGAAGAGGCGCTGGCGAACCTTTCAAGACTACACATTCTTCCGAGTTCCGCAACAAAGCTAGCTTTGAATTTTATATTCAAGACAAGCCTTCGTCAGGCGCTTACCGGGGGGTGAAAGGCATTTGCCTCATAGTCCGTTGAGTACGTACTCACAAAGTAAACACAGTGGCACAAGTGGAAGCTTTGGTGTCCCTGCCGAAAAGGATGACAAGCGCTCGGGGCCAGACCTCGAAACCTTGGATAGCTTTGCTTTGGAGCGTTGGGAGGTGCGAGTCAATACGCAGGGGCCGATAATTAACACCCTCACACATGGTATCAGACAATACTGCACTACATGGTTTCTTCCGGAACAGGCCAACAGCCAACCAAACCATCCCAGGGTGTTCTTTTCTTACTACAACGTAGCGGCTTGATGGGTAGTTTCTAGTAGGTTCTGGACTCCCCCTTCGTAGGCGAAGGTGATGCTGATGCCTTTCGTTAGCGGTGGTCCCCTACAGATCACATCAGTAGGCTTCCAATTCCTGCTGCATTCTCCGCACGCGCAGCTGTGGGACTTACTTCTCCAGTATCTGCACCTAGCTGAAGTATGTCTGCATCGTCCACGGATTTCTCGCTCTTCTAAACGTCAGCATAACCTAGGAAAGGCAGATGGACCTGGTTGAAGTCCTAGGATTTCTATTTATGCTATCTACCATGGAGCTCGGACGAGTAATTTCCCATCCTTCCGTTTCGTGTCAATAGGTTAGGTTAATTTCTTGTCTAGGAATATTCGACCGAAAATTTGAGTACCACTCAGAAAGCTATGCTTGAAGATCTCCGTGACTACGGTTTGATTTGGCAACGAAGGGTATAAGCCATCGCGTTGGGGTTCATGGCCGTTCTTCTCTTCTGACTACCCTCTTCAGCCTAATTCGCGGCGTTTCAGTCCGACTCGACTTGGCACAACGTTGACTTCTTCTTCGCCACCACTTCCCACGACGACCAGTGCTGGCTCCGGAACCCAGGAGGGTTTCATTGTTCTCGAAACTAACTACCGAATATACGCTTATACAGGTCAGTTGGCGCCTTGTCCCTGTTTGATCAAAAAGTAAACGGCTTCAGATAACCCTCTCCAAACCGCCGTATTGAACCTCTTCGTAACATTGAAGTACCGCTTCCCCAATCTAGTGGTTGGCATGATCACAAGGGATAGTGTCAAAAAAGCGCTCATGAATGGCATAACCGCAGACCAAGTACGTCCCCATTGCCTAAAAGACGATGCTGAAAGACTCATCACCGTCGTGGAAGATCATCAGCTACTTGATGACACATGCACACCCGCAAATGCGGAAGAACGTAGGTGTTTATCTGCTCCCCTCCTCGTTCTGAGCTTATTATGAATCAGAACCCTCTCCTACCCGTCACCGTTCAGGATCAGATACGACTTTGGGAATTGGAGAAAAACCGGCTCAAGTCTAGTGAAGGTGAGATGCCGTTCACCTTTGTGCTTCGCAAACAATGACCAACGGATACTGCTGTAGGTTACTTGTATACTGCATTTACTTCCCAAGCCGACTATGAGTTGGTGTTGAATTACGCAAGACAGCTTGACGTTGTTCTCTGGGAGAACGCATCAAAGCGCTGCTTCTTCGGCAGCTTGGAGGGACATTCTAGAATAAAAGAGTTCATTGAAAGGCGAACGCAAAATCCTAACTCATAGTCATATTGCCTCGGGTCCTTTTTCCTGTCCGTCTCTATTTCGCTGACCAATACAATGGACGGTTTTTATTCGGCCAATGATGGTGTGCGCTTGTTTGTTTTCTCAAAAGCAGACAAGCGCGTTGAGAGGCATCCGAATGAAGCCCCGACCCCTTCTACCAGCTGTACGGCAGTGCCCAAACGATGAACAAGTTCTGAGGCTTTTGTGGCATTGGCGGAAGGGCCTAAAGTACAATCTGTACATGGGCTTTCGATCTTCGATGTGTCTCACAAACGGGAGGGGCAAATAAGTGACAGAAAATCGACCATATATATTGTGACCTGGTGATAGATTTTTGAGGGATTATGGTCACTCGCAAGAAACCTGTTCTATAATATTCCTATTCCTATAAGTAGGGTATATATCGGGCAATCGATAGCAATGGGATGAGCGGTAATCAACAAGTGAGATACAGGTAGAGAAATTCCAAGATATAGTTACTTATACAAGGTCGGACATACGGGGCTGTAGAAATTACATATCCTCCACGCTGGCAAATTCGCCCGAACCAGGCATCGCGGCAGAGCTTGCAGTGTAGGTCGTCGTATCATAGGTCAGGCTGGTTGGAGGGGGATGCAGAGCGGCCGGCGCTTCCATTGCAGAGGTGTCGGTCGATGACCAGGATGAATTATAAGCATGCGTTGAATTATGGTGTTGATGATGATGATGATATCCCGAACTCGAGAAGGGTAAAGTGGGGGAGGGGGTGAAGGAGGTATCGTGGTGGTGGCTGGCATGGCCTCTGTTATCTCTCAAGCCATCCGTCACAACATCGCGCTGGTGCCATGTCAAACTCCGATGAGTCGTGGTGTCGCGACCATTCGGGTAGTGTCCTGGAAAACGATGGCTGTAACTTGGCGATAAATTTTCGGGGTCACGTCGGAGGCTTACTGCCTCTTCGTATGGGTGCCCAGAACGAACTCGTGGTCGTTCGAGAGAAGGGGAAGTATGGGTGTTGGAGGCATCATGAGAGCCTAGCCATCTCCCAGATGAAGCACTAATGCCTGACCAAGAAGAATCTGTTGGAGATAGATGACTGCTTTCCCTCCGCCTTGCGAGACTGGGATGAGAAGAATGGAGAGCCGAGGTCCATGGTACTTCTTGGCGCACTGATATGGATGACAAAAGATTTTCGGCCCCCGAACTTGTCCATCGATCACTTGCACTGGAGCGTCCGTATATATTATGGGAGAGACTATGGCCATGCGACAGCGAATGAACTGGGCTCCCTGCGAATATGTTGTCAACAGGCATCAAGCAACTCGTGTTAGAATTCCAACCAGAAGTATCGGGAACATGGTATACAGATTCTTCCACTTTGCACTCCGGCGCCGACACATCCTCAGCTTCGCAACTTTGGCCTGGAGTCAACCTGGGGGCATTACATCGAGAACGTGGACGGCTTACACTAATCTCGGCTTGCCATCCGGTCCAATCTCAATCTTTGGCGGCACCCTGAAGTTCGTCAGCCTGAATATGTGGGGTGGCATGTATAGGCTCATGATGTCCGGCCTCGATAAAGGGCGCTAATGTGTCTTCAGTCTCTGGTGAATGTCATCTTGCCCAGGGTCACACACCTTCAGAACACCGGAACGTATGTCCTCTGAGGTGTAATAGGAGATGAGATGAAGATCTGAGCCTTCAATCGTTACCGTTATCGTCTGTCGTGGTTGTAACGAGGGTCAGGTCTGCGTCACCCGCGCGGTAGAGGCGCATGCCATACCTTTTTGATCAACCCATTGGGCTTGAAAGTGCCTTGGTCGTTATTGGAGTGACCACTAGGGAGGCTTTTGTAGGATAGCTGGTCTGGTGAATTACGCCTCGTAAGACCCCTCGACGACGGGTCATCCTGTGGATAGGGCTTCTTCTGGCCGCTGCGGCTGCTCGACCGCTCGTTGATTTCGCGATACACCTGGAGGGGAGCAGCCCATCAACCGATGCCTACAGGATCTAGGGCAACACTGACAAGAAAATTCCCAACTATACGAGACGGTGACCAAAGTAACCCGTCTACACGGCCGCGGGTCAGACGTCTAGAAGCGAAGAAATTTGACGCTCAACCCACCTGTCCACCGTTTAATACCACTCTCCTCGACGCTGAAGACAAAGACAGCGCCACTTTTGATCATCGTCCTTCGTTCCGAGTCGTTAAGGCGACGGGTAATGCGTGGAATGACGCCCTGGCGTGCAGCGTGGATAAGACGAAGGGCATGGACGGTGGTCTCCACATATCCAATGAAAGGGGGTACGTCGGGGTTACTCGACATTAGAGGATGCCTAAGTTTGAGGTTGTTGGACAATCGAGAGTAGTGGGATGAACTACCTCAAAGGTGAGTCCCTTCCTTTATCAACTCTCGGTGGTGCTGTTCCTTGCATAATCAGAATAAATATTTCCACCGGATCGATAGCAGAGGAAATGCCACCTGTTTGTATTCAGGACGCCTTGCGTCGGGCATCCATTAAACTTTACCAGGTATGAGAGTACGTGAGCCGAAGGCCGTTTACTTGACATGTATCGGACGCCACCGCTTGTCACTGTCTTCTTTGCATATTTTTGAACTGATTTAGTCTGACGGGACTATTCGACCCAAAAGTTGCAACTGGATACATCCTTAAAAGGCATTCTCTGATTTTGCTCAGGAAACACGATATAGCTGGAGATCCGATAATATTACCCCCTTCATGTGAACCGATCTCGATGGGAACACCAGTGATGTGACCCACCCATACAGTTCAGGTAATCTACGAACATGACCATCCCGAGCCAGCTGTCTTCTTCTTGGACCGGTCGTTCTCTCGATCCTGCTCGAGGCAGTGCGACCGGTCCTCCAATGACCCAGTCCATGGACACTTCTCCAAATGACGATCTTCTTTCCTTTGCAGAGTGTACGTGGATCTTTTCTGAATTCCTCCTGCTCTCCGTGGACGAAGAATCATCGGTCCGTTTAGGTGAAATTGGGGCCCAACCTTAGGTCGGTAGCTGCATCATCTCCGTCTGGCTCAGAACACCCTGGCATCTCGTCCTCCTAAGTTGTATAACCAGTTACTGCTCTCGAGGAACACAGTCTCTCAAGCCCTGGCATCAACTTGGACATGTTGTAATAGCACATACTTCCACCAGATGTTGTTTCCCTGTGACCTTTCTCAATTCAGATACTCCGAGGCGCGAGGTTTAAAGCAGTCGAAGGATTGGATTCCTTGGCAAGAGGTTACGTACTCGACTTCTTTTCTCCAGCGCTCTCGTTGCGAGGGGTGGACAATGAACTGTGTTCCTTCAGGGAATAAAGCACATCCCCGCTGCGCCTGCTAAATTATGTGATACCTGTCGAAAATGATAGGGGCTGATTGAGGCCGGGGAAACAAGCAAACGATAGCATTATGCTGCTCGACAACCGCTGGTGATGGTTCGTGGTCAAAGCTGTGGTAACTCGGGGAAGTGGTCCGGCGAGTCGTAACCAAAACGAACTAAAAATACTAACATGCCCGTGCGTGGATACAAAGGATGAACTTTTTTATTGGGAGGATAAGACAGGAGAATCACCATCTCTAGGATACTGTGACGACGAAGCTCCTTTCATAGGAAATATTGTGAATACCGTACATAGAAACACCTTTCAAGTTAAAATCGTACGCCTTTTTCAAAAGGAAGATAGGAAACCCATTACCGAAAAAGCAAACAATAACAAGAGGAAGTGATCGGACTTTTGGTTGAGCGTCCTGCGAGAGCGGTCAATGAAGTCAGCTCGGAGTAGCGTATGAATCAGGCGAGTATTTCATACCTCAAAACCTATTGAGGGCGTGCGAGTCATCGATGTCTTTTGTTGATCCAGGTGTCGGGCAGGGGTAAGTCGAAAATGAATCGCAGCAAACGATATTGAGGTAACATCATCTCGTCATCAAAATAGTAGAAACCCAACCAAAGCAGTGTTCTCATATTCATGAAACGGAATTAGCTTGGAATGTTGCGGAAGAGGAAACTCACTCACTAAACCATGTCTGCATATCACGGAGTCTTATTCGGGGATGTTGCGCCAGGTCTAAGGACGAGCCTCGGGGATCTCCAACGAGACATCATAGATCCGTCACGCCCCAACGGCGTCGCACGCCAACTTCGCCTAGGGAGCCGCTGGACCGGTTTAGGTCCGCGACGTCCCCTGCTTCTACTTCGAGGTGTTGGCGCCGACAGTATCTCTGGGGTGTGTAGAACGTGAGACGGGATGGAAAATCCTGTATGTCATCCCCGGCATGTGGTTCGGTGTTCTTGTGCAGGGTACGTTCGACTTGCGTAACGGTACCCGATTCCCTGGAGCAGCATGATCAGGCGCTCAAATATGAAGAGGAACTAAAAGAGAACTCGTTACTATCGAGGCAGAACACCAATCCGTTGGGGTTATCATCACATGTGGGCCAAGCCTACTACGTGCATGTATCTCCGGTTCTTGTAGATTGAAATCAAGATGGTTAATTACGGCTTGTATGCGCCTAGAGAGGGGCGCCCATTTCGCGGCGGATTGGAAGTTCCAGAACAAGGACACCCAGCTGCTTCCAAGGCACTAACCACATGTCGAGTGCGCGCAACGCCTTTGGGATGTTAATGGTGCCTTTGGTGGTGATCAGTCCCAGGAAACTGACGCAAGGGTCGGAACCACCCAAGGATAACGAGCAGAATATGCTGACCGACCTGAAATATGGTAAATTAAAAACGTCATCAGTTGGACTGAATGGAGCACAATCTCGACCACAAACGTCTTGGTGCAGCCCCAAGTAGGACATTGTCATCGATGAGCAAGGATCAGTACGGAAGCGATAAGCCACGCCTTAGGTCAGGTTGGGTGTAAGTGTCGGGCAGAACCTGGGAGGATGAGGGTTCCGGATAATATCCCTCCACGTGATGGGAGCGGCCGTAGAATGGTCGCTACCTCCGATGTATCCCGTAATAAAAGGGGAGGGCGCGGGGAGAGAACTATATTTGTTCTCGTCCAGGTTGCAGACTTTGTTGCCTATAACGACGATAAGTGGTGATTTTTATAATAAATAAATTCACCACGTACCCACAAATGGTCTAAAGAGATCGGGTGGTTGCACAGAAAACCGTTTCTACAGGAGGTTCCCCCTTGGACTGTAACAGGGGATTTAGTGACTGGAGGTTTGGGCGGAAATGCCATAAGACAAGGCAAGGTCGTGATCGCCGCTGTTTCGAAGAACACGCTCCGCTGATCGATGGGAAATAGATGTTGCTGTTCATAAGAGAGAGGCCTCTCCGGCTTCTGTGGTGATCAAGTGTATATATTGTTTTCCCAACCAACTTCCAGGTGATTTTGCATTGTCAATTCCTGAACATTGGGCAGGTTTTCCGGGTATGTAATAATGTTTTTGAGACCCAGCATCTGAGATGATGGGATCTAGAGTTATTGCAGTGTGAACTTAAAGCCTTGGTTCTGTTGGTTCTTTTGATGGCGATTGTTTCCCTGTAGGATTTCTGTGGAAACGAGCAGAGTCCTAGAGAGTCAGTGCATGTGGAGGGCGCCGGTACTTGAAAGCTCCTTACTTCTGATCAAAATGTTAGGACAGAGTGAGGATATGTTTTCGGCAAGTGCAGTAGAACCCGAAAGGCTGATTTCTCCTAAGGCGTATGCCGTAAATGATTCCCACGACTATAAATATCACGACACCCTGACAATTTTTGTATTGGAATACCGGAAGTCCTGGCACAATGTGGGAGCCACCAGCGTATCTGCACACGCACCTACACGCACCCCACAGCTACATGAGGTCCCTACGGCATTACCGGAGTACAGATATCCCAACAGGAAATTTCAAAAATCCTGAGGTCTGATGGTTGGTGATTGATGATTAAACAAGACAAGGTCAGGAAAGGGTCGCATAAATAGACTCTGTTGTGTTTGCCATCGTTTTGGTTATTCGGAAACTCGGTGATCAGTACCTCAATTCCTTGAATAACGTTGAAAGGCGTCAGTCGGCAATGTTGACTGAATTTTAAGCGCACTGTCGACAGTGCTGATATTTCCCCAGAGGATAATACCTTGTCGTACGAGCCCCGCGAACTTCTGTTTTTCCTTGCCGGGGTATCGACTGATCTGTATCAGGCGCTCCGTTGTTCAGGTACATGTGGTCCACTGTCGTAAACATTTTAACAAAGATTCCATTCTCGATGTGAATTTGATCGATTCATAGCATCCGGTTCTGCGACAGAATTGTTGAGGTTCCCTCCAACGTAAATTAGATATTCTTTGTGTCAGCGACCTGTCAACAAGCGAGATCTCCTCAGTTTCGCGGAGATTGAAACCCAACCTGGAATTCACACACTCAAATTGTGTGGTCCTTACCTGTTCCAAGAGTCCTTGTACCAGGAGACTGGCGTGCTCATAAGCTACAAACTATAACCATATAGGATCATCATCATGGTAATTTATACATGACTTTATACATATGACTACGTTCAGAACTTTATTTAACATGACGATCATGATCAATGATCTGGATCGTGGGGGGCGGGTTTGATGTCTTCGAAGCTACGGGGTGTCACCATGGATAATAATGAACGGGTAATAATCAAT